>JAKUCV010006388.1:24078-35705 GCA_028386065.3 Turnera subulata
GCAATCTCTGAGAAGTATTTTGTCGTTTCAGGATCAATCTGTTTCCTGCAAGATTAATCAAGTTACTGGCATTCTCATAACGACAAAATCCAGAATTCTAAATCCTAGAAATCTAAAATGCAAAAATTTGATCTACAAGTTATTACCTGATGAACGAGGGCTGTGGTTCTGATGAACTCTGATGTTTCGAGAACTTTTTCGGTCTTCCTGTTCCCTCACTCTGCTTGCCATATGCCTTACTCTTATAATTACCTCCATCGGAACCAAAATCTTCTTTACTGCCCTTTCTGCCCATGCCCTTTTTCCTTCTACCATGCTTATAAGAATTGTCCTCCATCAAACTATCCTCCCACAAATTATAACTTCTGGGTCTTCTTGATACCAAAGCTTTTAAGCCAACAGAAACCATACACACCCCAAATACAAGACTACCCAACTACAAACCTACAAGCACAAACCCAAGTAAATCAAATGAATGCAAAGCTACACAATTGGAACAAATTTATGCCAAAAATAATAACCTAACTGCTCAGGAAAACGAATACTGAAAATCTCTTAACTCTCTAAACAAAACGAGCACAGCTAACACTAACACGAAGAGCATTACGTTCTTAGTAGTTACCAAATCGACAGGCAAAGCTGTTACTATGATAGGTTTTTTACGCTCCCATGAAAGCTCAATTTCTCTATCCAATTTCAAAACCATACAACAAAAACAGAAGCATAAAGCCTTTCTTTGTTAAACACGAAGGGGACATAGGTAAACCCTACCTTAAACCCTAGCTGGTAATTGAGAAAGTCGGAGGAGGAACCGGAGGAGGAACCGGAGGAGGCAGCTTAAGGCCCACCAAAATGTAGTGCTTTAAATGGCTGACCAGACCGTGCCCAATGGACCAGCATCCTGGGTTTTATGAATCCTAAACCCAAGTCCAGTGGGCCAACTCCGGCCTCATTTCAGTCATAGCGAATCTCATGCCTCGTGTCATGTATTGGCCCAAGGTTGTTAAAGACAACGGTCTAGTAGAGAACCTAACGTAAAATCAATCGCAATAGCCTACAAAATTTAATTATTATTACTAATTAGATTTATAAAATAGATTTATTAATAAAATACAATGCATAACTGCAAACAAAAATTCCAACAAGAAATCCCAACTTACATCGTTAAATCTAAAGTGCTGTGTTCATAACACTCAAATTCGAGACCCCTTGGTTAAACTAGAACAGTTTCCAACCAGCTGATCTAACCCATCGGGATTTAGTATGTATTGTTTTGAAGTTATTGATATTCAGCCTATAAGGTCTTGATTATTCAATCATTGCCCCATCAAGGAAAAAAGTCTTATTATTAGATAATTTATCATCAATTAGTTACCAAGATGTATTACTTTTTCGTGAAATAATATTTTTTCATATGAAATTCATTTTTCTTTTGGTGTAATATTGGTTTTCTGGGTTTTTCTTTACACCGAGTCTACTGTTAGGAACTAGTAAAATACTTGCAATCAAATTCGTTGCAAGTTCAAGCCTCTGTTGAACAATAATATCTATTTGTTCAATGCCTCTATGCAACATTTATTTGTTCAAATACCTAGAAATAAAAAAGAAAACTTTTATTTTTTTCTTGAGTTTGGCAAAGGTATGTCCTCTTTATCTAGCTTGTCTTGTTCTTGGTCATATATGGGAAAGGGCCCGAAATGAATTGAACAGGTGTATACTGTCTAAAATGCATTTTCCATTGATATATATCCTACAATGTCTAGATAATTTCATTTCGATAGCATTCCATAATGTTCTCCCAACTCGGACTAACTTGGTAAGAAAGGTGATTGCTATGGAGGCTATGTGTTCTCTTTGTGGAAGAAAGGAGGAGAATCTTGAGCACTTGCTTAATTTTTAGCTCTTAGAGCAACTTGGTTTGCCAGTCCTTTAGGCTACGTCTTGAGTGAGCATTAGAACTTCCGTTTATGGTGGATAGAGGTGCAGGAAAAGTGGATAGGATCTTCAAAGCGAGTTTTAGAAACTTTGTTATAGTTATGTTGGAGATTTGGAAGGATAAGAATGGATGAATTTGTTTTGGCTATCTCATCGTTTTGATGAGGTGAGCTATGGGGCTGACGTTTGAATTGCTTCAGCAATGTCATCAAACCTTTTTCAATCTAAGAAGTTTAGAACACTTGGGAGTTGCCACCTGTTGGGGAAAATCACACCAATTCAACACAACAACAAAAATCAACCGGAATTAAATGCGCAGCGGAATAATCCGGTCAATTAATTTCCCCTCTTTGTGCTACCAAAATGAGATATCAACAACCAAGCAAATAAATGCTAGCAATCAAAACCAACACAACCGCAACACCGAATTTACGTGAAAACCCCCCAATACGGGGTAAAAACCACGGAACCGAAGTCTGTCAATCTTCCACTATATCAAATAATAATGGGTTCACAACAAATGTTCCTCTCTAGATAAAACTAGAGGCTAACACACTAGCAGCAACATCAAGAACAACATATCTTGGCTCCAACAACAAACTCATCACTATACTAGTGGATTACAAGCAACAAATTAGAAGAGAAGTGGGTAAGTCTCACCAAATGGGTATAACACCAATACCCAGAAACATGAAGCTTCTCAACGATCAACTACGTTCACTTTGTAGAGCTTGAAGAGGAGAACAACATACTTAAATTTCATCAAGATCGGACTCCGTTTACTATCCGATCAAGGCTTGCAAAGATGAGGAGAACCTCCCTTTTCTTTCCTCTTCATTCTTGACCAAAACACCCCTCTCTCCCATTTTTCCTTTTGCTGCTGATTTTTTTTGCTGCTGCAGGTCACACTTACAAAAAAACCAAAGAGCACTACTTTCTTTTTTCTCCTTTTGGTCACGTGTGTGACTAAGCAAAATGACCTTGCACTCTTTTTTATTTCATTAACCCACATTAGTTTAGTATTTGGTCCATGTGGGTTTGGACCCACCACAACAATCTCCCCTTCCAAACTCACATGGAGGGTTCTACCAAATCCGCTTGCTTCCGACAAAAAACAAGCTTCTCCTTTGGTAGTGGCTTAGTCATCATATCGGAGCTATTATCCTCCGTATGGATTTTCTCAACACACAATTGCTTCATCTCAATAGCTTCTCGTATCTATTGATACCGCACCTCAATGTGCTTGGACCTTGAATGAAAGGCAGGATTCTTACTAAGATGGATGGCACTTTGACTATCACAGTACACAACAAATTTGTCTTGACTAAGACCAAGTTCCTCAAGAAGTTTCTTCATCCACATAACTTCTTTTCCACCCTCTGTCAGGGCAATGTACTTAGCCTCTGTAGTGGACAATGCTACACACTTCTGCAACTTTGATTACCATGACACGGCTCCCCCTTGAAAGGTCATCATGAACCCAGAAGTAGACTTCCTAGAATCAACATCTCCTCCCATATCTACATCCGTGTACCCCTCAAGTATCGGACTCCCATGGCCAAAGGATAAACACAAACTAGAAGTACCCCTAAGATACCGCAATATCCATTTCACTGCCGACCAATGCTCTTTACCGGGATTAGACATAAACCGGCTAACAACACAAACGGCATAAGCTGAAACGCCCCGACCCGAATTTACCGTACACAGTAAACACGAGCCGGAACTGTGACAACCCAACCCAACATGACCCAGCATACAGTGTATACAACAAATATCCGGGCTCAACAACCCATAATAAAAACAACAATAAAATCTCAACACAGCCCAATGGCCCAACAACAATAATAATATGCACAGCGGAAGACTTAAAGACTCACTAACACTGTATGCGTAATAGATGCAAACTATGGATCCAAGCCCGTCCAAGGGATAACGCTGCAGCCTGTCTGGAATGCACCAAACCTGTACATGAAACAACTCATCCTACGGGATGAAAGCCCGCAGGTGAGGGGTGAGTCCGAAGTGCTCACGACAATGGAAAGACCATCAATATGGACACTAAAAATTACTCAAGTCCAGAAACAATCAAAAACCGACCCAAAAGACTCAATTAAAACCATTTATCCAATTTTATCTTTTCCGGGCCCCGTCACGGATAAGCTAGGGTCGTACCAGGTTATCAACCTGTTCCTGGTGCCAGATCAAAAAGAACCCGGGATCAACATCCCAATATCAAACTCAGGGATCAACATCCCAATCAAACCGGCATCAACATGCCCAACACAAGTAACCCAGATCATGGCACCACAAAACAGTCACAAACCATCCGGTCGTACCTCTACTTACCACGTGACAATTATATCATCATCGTCAAAAATCAAACTCAGGGATCGACATCCCTAACCAAAATACCGAGGATCGACATCCTCATCACAATTCATTAATTATCCATTTACTTATTCCAAAAGACTCAAAAAACCGACACGGGGATAAACATCCCAAAAATACCAAACAAGCACCGGGATAGACATCCCGAGCCAAAACACAACATAAGCACAGCATCCAACAATGCAACAACACCAAACACAATAACCGAGTAATAAGGCACATATTGAAGGAAATCCATCCTCACCTTGGCCGATTACTCAACTCCGGAACTATGACCGGTGCGACGCCGGCTCCTCGGGGAACTGCCCGATATCCAAAAACCTATACAACAAAATCATACATACACATAAATGCACATAAGAGTATGTCATGATGCCAATATTACGAATTAATCCCATCCCGATTACTTATCCTTTATTATTTCTATTTATCGAAAATATTTATCCATACGTATATCCGAATATAATTTCGGTACCATACTTTAAATAAAACTCTTTTCAAACTATATTTTCATAAAATAATTGTAATTTCCCAAAATAATAATTTCCATAATTTTTCCAGAAAAATATTAACCTATTTATAATTTCCAGAAAATATATATATATAGTATTTATCTTTTCTAAATATATATAGTAATAATATTTTTCAACACAAAATATAATTAAATTTAATTTACAAAATAAATATTTATATACATATACCAAAATCATAATTTCCAGATGAAAATAATATACATATTAATTTTCAGAAATTATTTTCAAGGCATATATATAATTTTCCAATTAATAATAGTTTTTCAAACATAACTTAATTATTTATCAAAGTAAATATATCTATATTTTCCTGAAAATACCAGAATTAAATTGGCAGTAATTTACTCAAAATAATTACATATTTTTTTTTTCCAAAAATAAATACCAGAATTATTATATATAAAGATTTATATATATTTATATATTTATATATTTTAAAAAAAAATAAATGAAACAATCCAACCCGTCAACCCAGGCGCGACCCGCCTGTCAAACGGGTCGGAGACCCGGCCTCACCTCGGGTTGAGCAGGCTGCGACGGCGACGGCGGCACGCGCGGGGAGGACGAGACGAAGTAAAGCCACCGCGGACGAAGGGCGGCGCGAGGGTGGCAGCAAACCAACGCTGCAGCGCCGGCAGGAAGCGGGAGACGCCGAGGGGGCAGATCCGCCGGGTTTGGCCGCGGGTCAGCTCTTCCTGCTCGCGCGTCCGGCAACGGCATCAGTCGGGGAAGGCGGCTCTGGGGTCGCGGCGGCGCGGCGACTCGGCTGGCGGTGGTGGTGAGACGTGATACGGCCCGGAGCTCCACCTTGTGAACAGTACAGGAGGCTGGCGTGAACAGTTGCTGTCCGGTTCTTTTTTTTTCATTTTTCCCTTCTTTTTTTCTCTTCTTTTTTTTCAGATTTTCGTTTCTTTTCTTTTTCTTGATTTTCTTTCTATTTCTTGGTTTTTTTTTTCTGTTTTTCTGAAATTCTTTTTTTTCTTTTCATTTCTTCCTCTCTGTTTTTTTTTTCTGATTTATTTTCTTTTTTTTTCTTTTTCTTTCATTTTTCTTTTTCTCTTTTCTTTTTTTTTCTTTTCTCTCTTTTTTTTCCTCTCCTTTTTTTTCTCTCTTTTTTTTCTTCTCTTCCTCTCCTTTCTCCACCGGCTGCTGATTTCTTCTTTTATAAACTTTTTCTTACTATTTGCCATGTGAGTTATCAATAATACAATTCGTCCACATTACGGGCGAATCCGATCCGGACCAGAAAATAATAGATACCTCCTTAGTTATTTTCCGGTGTGATTTTCCGAGAAATTCCGAAACCCGAAAAATACCAACTTAGGTTCGAAAAATTCGCGGGAAAATCACGAGCGCGGGAAAACCTTCGGTTTCGAAAAACGACTCCCGATTTATCTTGAATTAATTACCCAAGATTAATTCAGTAGTAAATCACGATAAATAGACTTTTACAGTCCGGTAAAAATCCAAAATTTTTACCCGGGCTGTTACATAAGCAATATCTGACCTAGTGCACACCATGGCATACATCAAACTACCAACGGCTGAAACATAAGGCACTTTCTTCATCTCTTCCTTCTCTCGATCACTTGTAGGACTTTGCTTGGAACTAAGCCTAAAGTGAGCTGCAAGTGGAGAACACACCGATTTTGCCTTGCTCATGTTGAACCTATCAAGAATCTTCTCAATGTATCTTTCTTGAGACAACCACAATTTCTTCTTGTTTCGGTCTCTAGAGATTTTCATGCCAAGTATTTGCTTTGTCGGTCCCAAAACCTTCATTACAAATGAACTATTCAAAGCTTTCTTCAAACTTCGGATTTTCTTTGCATCATGGCTAACAATCAACATATCATCCACATATAGCAAAAGGATAGTAAAATTATCATCAGAGTACCTCTTGACATAGACACAATGATCAGAGGTAGTCCTGCTGAACTCATGATCTATCATGAAGGAGTCAAACTTCTTGTACCATTGCCTCGGAGCTTGCTTAAGACCATATAAGCTCTTCCTTAGCTTGCATACAAAGTTCTCTTTTCCTTTGACTTCAAACCCTTCTGGTTGCTTCATGTAGATTTCTTCCTCTAGCTCACCATGGAGAAAAGCCGTCTTCACATCAAGTTGTTCAATCTCCAAGTCCAAATGGGCGGCCAAACCCAAGACAACCCGGATATAAGACATTTTCACAACAGGAGAAAAGATTTCATCAAAATCAATCCCCTTCTTTTGACCAAATCCTTTCACAACCAATCTCGCCTTGTACCTTGGCTGTGAAGTACTTTCTTCCGTCTTTAGCCTAAAGACCCATTTGTTGTTAAGTGCTCTCCTCCCCTTTGGCAACTCAACCAACTCATAAGTGTTGTTCTCATGCAAGGAATTCATCTCATCTTGCATGGCTTCCNCCAATCTCGCCTTGTACCTTGGCTGTGAAGTACTTTCTTCCGTCTTTAGCCTAAAGACCCATTTGTTGTTAAGTGCTCTCCTCCCCTTTGGCAACTCAACCAACTCATAAGTGTTGTTCTCATGCAAGGAATTCATCTCATCTTGCATGGCTTCCAACCATTTTCTTCTATCATCAAGTGACAGGGCCTCTTCATAGCTCTCCAGCTCTCCTTCATCTGTAACTGCCACCCACTCATTGGATGGATATCGTGTAGACGGTTGAGGCTCTCTTAATGATCTTCTCAACTGTGCTGTGGTGGTGGCTCCACATCAACATGCTCCGATGCATCATTATCAACTGTAGGAACATCATCGGGCTCATGACCAATTGCATCACCATCATCATTCTGCACATCTCCGCCGTGATCAGCATGGACAAATAGAACTGTACTCTGGCCACCTAGTACGTCACTAGAAGAAGAGGAAGAAGTACTAGGCTTTTCCATCTCATCAAAGTCTTCTAGTATTTGGTCTTCAAAGAACACCACATCTCTGCTCCTTATGATCTTCTTATTCTTCAAATCCCACAATCTATACCCGAACTCATTATGCCCATATCCAAGGAAGATGCACTGCTTGGTCTTGCTATCAAGCTTGGACCTCTCATCTCTAGGCACATGAACAAATACCTTGCAACCAAACACCTTCAAGTGCTTGTAGGACACATTCTTTCCACTCCACACTCTATTTGGAACATCACCATCAAGTACCGTGGAAGGAGATAAATTGATCAAATCAACGGCAGTCCTCATTGCCTCACCCCAAAATGACTTTGGCAATTTTGCATGAGAAAGCATACTAACAACTCTGCTGCAAATGGTTTTGTTCATTCTCTCTGCTACACCATTGTGCTGCGGTGTCTTGGGAGGTGTCTTCACAAGCTTGATGCCACAAGAGTTGCAATACTCTTCAAATGGCCCCTAGTATTCACCACCATTGTCCGCTTTAACAGCCTTCAACTTCATCCCAGTTTCTCTCTCAACACTAGCATGGAACTTCTTGAACACATCAAGCACCTGATCTTTACTCTTCAACACAAAAGCCCACACTTTTCTAGAGTGATCATCAATAAAGGTTACAAAATACAAAGCACCTCTATTGGATCTATCACTCATGAAACAAACATCAGTGTGAACTAAATCAAGAGCATTATTTTTTCTAGATGGAGAAAAAGTATGAAAATACACTCTATGTTGCTTGCCAACCAAATAATGAGTGCAAGATTTAGACAAGGTACCTGACAAGCTTGGCGAGAACTCTTGCTTTGCAAGCAATTGTAGGCTTTTCTCACTCAAGTGCCCAAGTCTCTTATACCACAACTCCATAGACACTTCATGCTCAACGGCATTTACTTCATCATAGCATGGCTTTGCTTGAGTCCGGTAGAAAGTATTCTCCTTTTTCCCTTTTGCCAAGACAATTGCACCCTTTCCTCTAGTAAGCTTCCAAACCCTGTTACCAAAGCTACTGTGATATCCCTCATCATCAAGAATGCCGGTGAAGATCAAATTCAATCGAAGATCCAGAACATGTCTCACATCCTTGAGTAGCAACTTGCACCCAAGATTGGTTTCTAGACAAATATCACCGACACCAACAATCCGAGCATCGGACTTGTTACCCATCTTCAATGAGCCAAAGTCACCACTCTTGTAGGTACTAAAGAACTCTCTACAAGGTGTGACATATCGGGAAGCACCACTGTCTGAAACCCATGTGTATTCTTGTTGTGCAACATTAATGCTCTCCTCCTCATATAGAAGGAAGGAATCATCTTCGGAATCAATTAACACTGCACTTGAATCTTCTTTGGCAACCTTCTAGCTTTCTTCCTTTTCTTGATCTCTCTTGAAGCTTCTACACTCTCTTTGGATATGTCCTGGCTTATCACAATAATAGCATTTAATCTCACTTCTGAATTTGGAATTTCCTTTAGGCTTCCATTCTTTCTTCTTGTCACGAGACTTGGAATGTTTTCTTCCTTGCGATTTTTTGCTCTTGCTCCTCCCCCTGCTCTCTGTAACAAGGGCCTCTGACTCAGTAGACTTAATCCCTAGTTCTTTCCTCCTGACAGCTTCATCCATCACACTATCCTTCACTGCATCTAAAGTGAGCTTCACAGCACGAGCGGAATTGCTAAGAGATACTGTCAAAGTCTCCCAACTGTCTGGCAAAGAACTCAACAAAATCAATGCTTGTACTTCATCATCTAGATTTATCCCCAAAGTAGTCAAGTGGTTCAAGATTCCTTGGAAGTTGTTTAAGTGCTCTGACATATTATGCCCATCTGAATACTTCAGGTTCACAAGCCTTTTAATGAAAAAGGCCTTGTTCTGCGCACTCCGCTTCTCAAACAAATCTTCCAGCTTCTTCTACAACTCATAAGCATATGTGATCTGACTAACATGATGAACCGCACTGACATCAATCCACTTTCGGATATTAGCAACTGTCTTTCTATTCAAAGAATTCCACTCTTTGTCACTTGTACTTGCAGCTTTTTGGCCTTCACACTCATTTGGCCCAAACAAATCGTTGCAATACAAATGATCCTCCATATACATCTTCCATACATAATAATTCGATGAATTGAGTTTTATCAAGCTAGCTTTATCCTCCATTTTGATATGCACAAGAAACCACAAATAATGAACCTTGGCTCCGCTACCAGTTTGTTGGGGAAAATCACACCAATTCAACACAACAACAAAAATCAACCAGAATTAAATGCGCAGCGGAATAACCCGGTCAATTAAATTCCCCTCTTTGTGCTACCAAAATGAGATATCAACAACCAAGCCAATAAATGCTAGCAATCAAAACCAACACAACCACAACACCGAATTTACGTGGAAAACCCCCAAGACGGGGTAAAAACCATGGGACCGAAGTCCGTCAATCTTCCACTATATCAAATAATAATGGGTTCACAACAAATATTCCTCTCTAGATAAAACTAGAGGCTAACACACTAGCAGCAACATCAAGAACAACATATCTTGGCTCCAACAATAAACTCATCACTATATTAGTGGATTATAAGTAACAAATTAGAAGAGAAGCGGGTAAGTCTCACCAAATGGGTATAACACCAATACCTGAAAACATGAAGCTTCTCAATGATTAGCTACGTTCACTTTGTAGAGCTTGAAGAGGAGAACAACATACTAAAATTTCATCAAGATCGGACTCCGTTTACTATCCGATCAAGGCTTGCAAAGATGAGGAGAACCTCCCTTTTCTTTCCTCTTCACTCTCGGCCAAAACACCCCTCTCTCCCATTTTTCCTTTTGCTGCTGATTTTTTTTTGCTGCTGCCGGTCACACTTACAAAAAACCCAAAGGGCACTACTTTCTTTTTTCTCCTTTTGGTCACGTGTGTGACTAAGCAAAATGACCTTGCACTCTTTTTTTTTCATTAACCCACATTAGTTTAGCATTTGGTCCATGTGGGTTTGGACCCACCACAACAATAGAAACTCACACTTGAGGGGGAGATTGTTGGGTATCCAAGTATGAGTAAAATGTCCCACATCGGATGAAAAGAGGCCAAGTGAATGATATATTAGTGGAGAGGACCCATGTACCTAATGCCTTAAGGTTTTGGGTTACAATGTGGTGTCCAAGTCTACGCGTGTGGATCTCACTTGGGCATTGCTTGTTTTCTCCCCGGTTATCGGGCCTGTAATACCCCAGGTACACCCTAGAATATAGAGAAGTATTTACATGATGAGAAACGGATGTAGCTTGGCCTTCCGGGACGTTCGAGTAGGTTGGATTGGGTATCCGAGAGAAAGTGGGTAATGTTAATGGTATTGGTGTACATGATAGTGTGAGTTTAGGCTCAGTAACATGATTGCTGTCGAATTGAGATGAGATGGTTCGCATAGGCCTTGCCTAGTGCACAGAAATGGGCTCGTAGTGACCCGATGGCACGGTTGGCCTAGTTTGATGTCCCGAGTGCTCGGCTTGTCTAATAGGCCAATAAAGGATGATGAATGATGGAGATGAGATTATTTGGTGTTATAAGTGCATTGGATGCACAATTGTTCAAGGAGTTATCAGTTGGCTCGATTTGGTGCGAAATGGTGCACAACCGGGCATTGGTGTGCCCGTCGGTGCACAATTGGGTACGATGAGGGTAAATGCGTAATTTGCCAAACCGACCAATCAGGGTTCGACATGTGGATCGGGAATAAGCTGCTGAAGGTGTTTGGTGCAAGCTAGTAGGTTGAGAGGAGGAGAGTAAGCATGAGGTGGAGAGTAAGCATGAGGTGGAGAGCAACTTGGTGCAAGTGGCACCAAGTTGGCAAGTGTGGCAAGT
>JAKUCV010006388.1:36375-110686 GCA_028386065.3 Turnera subulata
TTTGGTAAGTTGGGTTGCATACTTGTGATTGTGGATGGTGCTCATTTGTTGGTTGATAACCCAACGTGCTAGTGGTAGCACCAGTGGGGTGCTTTATTGTGGTAATGCCTTGGCTTATATATATACGAACCCGGTAATCGGGCTACACATTGCATGCATCGCACTTGCATCCATTGCATTTGCACATTGTGGTTATATATATATGTGGATTGAGGGACCTTGCGGTACCACATGGCTGCTTGGTCAATATGTGGAGGCGGGGTGTGGTGCTAGGCGCCGTGTGTGGTTGTGGTAGCCAATCGGTTAAGCCTCGTACGTGGGGCTGTGGGCTAAGAAGTAACACCTGTTGGCAAGGCTACCGGACCGTGCAGGTAGGCTTAGTACAACATTCCGGACAGCTTACCCGTGGGCTGATCACGGCGGCATGTGGAGAGTGCGTTTGGATGTTGTTTTCCATTAATGCTGGTATCATTGCTATTGCTTGTATGTCACCTGCTTATTGAGTTTTATACTCACCCCCCCGTTTCCTTCCCTTGTCTTACAGGTGCGAGATTGAGAGCACGGGCAGTAGGTCGATGGGTATAGCCGAGTCGGTCTCCATTTATTATTTTATTGTGTACGTTTATATGAGGAGGTTATGTTAATGTATAAAATGTGTTAGTGCCCCTTGTAGCAAGAGCTTTATGACATTAGTGAAGTTGTGTTTATAAGTGAGTTTGATTCTTTTATTTGCACATAGTTGCCTTTGTGTTTGTCGGTTGTTGCTTCCTTTTACGCTGCGCACTTCTTGGTTGGTAACCCGCCGAGCGGAGGCAACGGGCTTTTGGTTGAGGTGGAGAAAGGCCTTTGGGTGCCTTGTGGCACATGGTGGGTGCGCAAGGTACCTGGCCGGTCGCGCTTAGCAGGGGCGTGACAGGGCCAGTCCCGGCGCCAACACCACCCTAGGGCTGGTACAACGTAAATTTTGATTGTTTCTTCTTATTGTCTCAAAGGTGATGCAGAATGGGCATTGCAATTCGAAACTATGAAGGGAAGTTGATTGATATTTATATGGAACATAAAAGGTGTCACTCACCCTCTTTGGGGGAGAGGCCTGGAGCTTTCGCACTGCTTTGATGAGAGCTCGTTTTTAAGGCTTCAAAAGGTAATTTTTGAGTATGATTCAATGGTTTTGGTGAACTAATTGAATTCGGATAAAGATGTGGCCCTCGTTTGGGACTTAGAGCCTTTTGTTTCTCTATTTATAGAAACTTCTAAGAACTTTGAAGAGGTTAGATTTTTCATATTAATAGAAAAACAAACTAAATTGGAGACTGTTGTGCAGTTTTTATTAAAAATGATTGGATTTTTTGATCCGTGAAGTTGGACTCCTTGTAAATTTTTGTATTGTTACAGTTTTGAATAGAGATAATCTCTGGTTTGGTTGAATGAAAGTTAATATTTAGGTTGTAGTATCCTTCTTTGTTTTGATCTCAAGTTTCTAGATGTGTTTAGCTGGCCCACCGATGCTTGAAATAGGGCCTCCGGCCCGGAATCTTACATGGTTCATTTATTCTTGCCCGCCTATGTAGGTAAAGGTAGTTATCTTTATTCCACAACAGGAATAACGCTTTATGCCAAACTGCTTTGATCGGTTTCAATGTTTTCCACCTGATCTGGAGTACTTTTCATGTATTAAATGTTAAGTGAAAGCCACCTTATTCCAAGTACTTTTCAGGTATTAGCTTCACACAGCTGGCTTGGAATCCCATCACACCTCATGTATTGTTAAATTACCAAATATATTAAGGGCATCATTAAATTATTAAAAATTTATTGTACTGTTTAAATTGTTAAACACGGGCAACGTTCTAGGCTGTAAAGCTGTAACAATCAAGCAATAACAAGAAAGATATGTCTCAAATTTCTGTCGCGCGCGACAGTCGTTTTCCTTGTCCCAATTACTGTATAACAGTTAAATATACGGAGAGCTTCTCATGCTGTAATAATCCACCAATGACAGAAACATGTTCAAATTTTCAGTTGCGACAATTCTTCTCTTTACCAACTACGTACCAAGCAACATGGAGCAGAGCGTAGAATGTCCAGGAAATTTCGCAGATGGCAGACTCCAATCAATAGCGAAAAGGACACTTCTTTTTATTTATCCATGAAAAATCACACTTCCTTCAGCAACTTTATTATATAACTTTATATAAGCTGGTAACACACAAAAAAGACAAGAATGCTGCAGTGGTGGCGTAATTTTAACAAACTTTTTCGTCATTAATATTCATTTCTCGGTGTGCAATGATTGACCTCACTTTTAGGTCCTGTCAAAATTAAGTGTAGATTATTAGGACAAAATAATGCCCATGACGTGACTGAATGGTGGCACCTTCATTAGTAAATCTTGGTTGGATTTATGTGTTTGATGAATTTCAGTTGCAGCGTAAACTGCATTTCATTTTATACTCTTGAGTGTTTATGCATGGATGACGAATGAATTTGTAAAATTGATTAGATCGCTTAGTTAGAAAAATAAAATTATATTACAATTAAGTCGTACCAAGTGGCATTATAATCAATTAAAAATTCCTTTTCTGGATTTTTTTCTTTATTTTTTCCATTTAAAAATCACTAAATATTGGAGCCAAACAAGCTAAATTAGATTGTACATCAAGAAGTACTATAAGAATAATGAATGGAGCTTGACAAAAACAAAAAGAAATTAATGGAGAAAACGTGGTGGGGCGTGGGTGCGTGCATGTGTAATGGCAGGCCAATTTTGGATGGAATAGAATCGTCGTGATTCGCGGAGGACATGTTTGGAGGATCAACCAACCAGCTATCTTGCATTGCCCCATGAGCCATTTAAATAACAAACTGTGGATTGGATAAATAGAGGGAGGAAAATAATAGCTAATTGGATCAATCATCAAACTATATATTTGGCGAGATTGGTGCTAGTATCTACTTAAAGAAATCGTTAATTACAGGTGTGTAGTAGAGTGACTAGGGGTAATCATGAAACAAAATGATTTTCTTTTTTAAAAAAAAAAGAATTTTGGTGGGTGGGGCAGTGGCTGCTGAATTCTTCTGCTTTGACTAATCTCTCCTTCCAAGTCGAATAAAGAGCAGCCACGGCCAAATTGCATGCACTTCAATTTCTGTGAAAGCACACCATTCTTGAATAATTACCATGTGGGATTTGGACGGTTCTCAGTCGTCTACAGTGCAAAACCAAACCGGGGAGTTCAAATAACAAATACTACGGGTGCGATCGTACCAGCACTAATGTACCGAATCTCATCAGAATTCCGAAATTAAACGTGTTTGGATAAGAGTAGTATTAGAATGGATGACCTCCTGAGAAGTTCTCGTGTTGCACCCCTCTTTTAAGACGTTCAAAAAAATAACAAACACTACTCGGCGGGCTGTCGTTTGGTAATGGGGAGACTAGTACCAACTGTGCATGCACCTCTTAGCCATCTCTCCCCAAAGAATGCATGTATAATTTGTACTCATCTTTTACTAGCAAAAAAAGTGCAAGGATAAGCTAAAACTCATCTATTTAATAAAGAAAAGCTAAAGCTCATGAAGAAAAAGAGAGTAAAACATATGGTCGGAATATTCTTATGGTATAACTGGGGATTTGGTAGAAAATATCAAAGGCTGCGTTTGGAACATGGGACTTGACAGTCCAAGTCCATATGGACATGGACTGGACTAGCCTGGACTGGACTGGGCTAGTCCAGACTACGTTTGGTTGTGTGGACTGTACATTGTGGACTTAAGGCTAGTCCAGAGAAATGATGTTTGGTTGTACGTAGACTAGACTTGGACTAAATGGCAGAAATGACCTGAATACCCTGAATGGAAAATTTGAAAACCTACATCATAATTTCCATATTATTTTTCTTTTTGGTGATAATTTCCATATTATTTTGATAAACACATCTACACTATATGTTTTTTTTTAATATTCCCCTATTGCACTATAGTTAGAAATGAAAATTAAGAAAGTTATTAAGAAAATTACACAGAAAGTTACCCATAGAGTTTAGTCCAATTTTCAATATTCCATGTCTGTCCAATCCAAACATTTTACTGCCAATCCTCGTTAAATTCTTATCCTCATTAAGAAAGTTATTATAAAGTAAATATAACTACTTAGCAACAGTGGAGCTTTTTTTAAAAAAATAAGGATAATGGAATTTCATTACTGGGTAAAGATGAGAACATTTCAAAAAAGAACAACAGGTTCCTAGAAAAAAAGAAAGAACAACAGAGAAGTATGAATAAAGAGAAGTGGTAAATGTTACAGGTGAGTAATTTCCTGATAAACTCGTCAAATATAAGTTTCATTCAAACGAAGAAGGGAAACAATACCCTCTGCTACAAGACCAAGAACAGCTAAATCATGATTCCTGACCCATAAGGGTGAAAAATGAGGTGCCTGGAAATGGAACTCCTATTCACAACTTGTACCAATGCACCTCCAATGTGGGCTGAATACTGAGCTTCTTGATAAGTCTTTGCATCTAGTAGATTAACAGCTTCACCAAAGTAATCCTTGATAGCTAATCTGTAATCTCCTTCATAGTAATCTAATGCTTGCTTCATCTGATCATGAGCTGAATACTGAGCCTGGAACTTTGGGATTTAGCCTAGAGTGTCCGTGGCATTGGCTATACAAAGATCAAGAATGATATAAGCAAGTTCTTTCACATCACTTGCATTAGCGGCACGAGGGTCTGATCCTAGAATGGCCACACATTCTTCATATCCAACTATCATACCACAATAAAACTGAGCTTTAATAGTTTATAAGCATGTCATGCTAAGATCATCAAGAAGATAAATAACAGTCAAGCTGACTTCAATTCCGGTAACTGAAACTACCGAATGATCCAACTTGAAGGACTACTGCCTCCAATGATACACAAGGAAAATCACCCAAGAGTTAATGCTTAAGTTCAAGTATATTCAACATTTTTTAGCACCCAGTCATATTCATACACGAATTTTCTTGTTGCTTAACTGAAAGAAAACTCATCAACTCATTCCTTTTCTTAACTTGACAGCAAACAATTGATTTGGAATGAGATTAAAGCATGATGAGTGTGTGATAACTGAGAGCCAGCAAAGTAGAACTGCTCTGACAAATACAATACACCCTTGCTACTAGCAAACCAGAAACGGTACACAATGGAATGGGATGGTTCTTCAAACGAAACAATAGAATCATACATCTTATAATGAAATTCAACAGCATCGATAATGAGAAGCACATGTCCATTCACCAACAACTATTAAAATTAACTCAAACGCAAACAATAGACCACCACAAATGTTGTACTCTAACCAGAAGTCAAATTGTAATTGAATTATAGACAACAACACAATCATACCGAGCTACTAGTGTCTCCCTTTGTAGAGCTCTCTTGCCAAGCCTTTTACCCTGTTTAAATAATCAAATGAACCGTTGTTAGGTGTTAAACATAATCAAAAAGCAAGAGGGTTAACACTGATTCGACAAATTAAAGTCACATTAAGGGTTAATTGGCATTTGAAGAGTTAGGGTTTGGAAAGATTAATTTGGGGATTTTATAAAATTGAGCAAGATGTTTCTGTTAGATCGGTGGAGGCCAGAAGAATTACAAGAAAGGGGAGGTCGGGGGAGGACGGGAGAAGAAGAAGAAGGGGGAGGGCGGTGGCGGTCAGCGGTGGCAGGATAACTCTGTGAAGGTCGCGAGCGTGAGAGGGGCAGTCGCGAACAGAGGGGGAAGGGAAGAGAGAACAGAAAGCAGGGAGAAGGAAAAGAAATTCGACAATAGAGAAGAGAGTAGAGGGTGGGAGAGAAAGCAGAGAGGAGGATGCGAGATGGGTGGGAAATCGTACCTGGGTTTGGAGAAGTGAGAGCAGAGAGAGAGCTCGACGAATGGGGAGAATGGGGAAAATCTGGATTGAAGAGAGGAGTTTTGTTACCTGGGCATTTTGGAATTTTATGAAAAGAGCGTGGGCATTTTAGTCCAAATTTTTGAGTCCATCGTGCGTGGACTCCGAGGCCACACCTTTTCGAGGGGCCTCAAGTCCACGCCCGAGTCCTCTGATCGTGGGACTCGCGTCCGTCTTAGTCCACATGGACTCACGAAGTTTTCGCTCGCCAAACGTGGACTCGGGTCCAAGTCCACCCAAGTCCGCATGGACTTGGTCCGAATACCACGTACCAAACGCTACCAAAAGGAACTAGTACGTAACTGTTAAGGAAACCAATCAGGCAAGGACACAAGACATGCTAAGGCACTATCATTGACATGTTGACCTCTGAAAAATATAAGTCCATTAAAAAAAACTTTATATTCTGTTCCCTTACCCAATAAATGACATCATTTTTTCTCAAAAAAAAAAATGACTCATTTAATCTTCTGTTTTATGCCTTTTAGTTTGTTTTTCTTTAACAATAATTAAGGGGAACTGGAAACCTCTAAAGTTTGGTGTGGGGGGACCTGATCTATTTCACATGATGTTTGCTGATGATCTCATCCTGTTAGGGGAGGCCACCGAATTCCAAATGCAACTAATGAAGCGGTGTTTGAACTTATTTTGCGAGGCGTCTGGACAGAAGGTGAGTTTAGCTAAAACTCAGGTTTTTTTTCTCCTAGGGAGTTGATAATGAAACAGCCTCGGGTTTGGCGGAGTTGAGTGGATTTTCCCTTACCAAAAATTTAGGTAAGTATCTTGGTGTACCTTTAGTTCATGGGAGGGTGTCTAATGCTACACATTGGGATGTTGTGGATAAAGTGAGAGCAAGATTAACATCGTGGAAAGCAAATAACTTATCATTGGCGGGGCGTAGTATCTTGGTGTACCTTTAGTTCATGGGAGGGTGTCTAATGCTACACATTGGGATGTTGTGGATAAAGTGAGAGCAAGATTAACATCGTGGAAAGCAAATAACTTATCATTGGCGGGGCGTATTATCTTGTGTAATTCTGTTCTCTCAGCCATCCCTCTCTATACTATACAGTCGGCAAGATTACCTAAAGGTGTATGCAATGAAATTGAGAAATGCTGTCGGAATTTTGTTTGGGGTAGTAATGAGGAGCATAGGAAGATTCACTTATTGAGTTGGGATGCTATTTGATGTCCAAAAAAGGATGGTGGATTAGGCTTGAGGAAAATGGACTATTTAAATGATACATTTCTAATGAAGCTAGCATGGGGAATGATTAATCAATCCCATAGCCTATGGGCTCAAGTACTGATTGCAAAGTATGTCTCTAAACGGGGAGATGACTGGTTCATCAAACCTTCTGGACGAAAGTCATCTTTGTGGAGAGGTATTGAGAAAATTTGGGGACAAGTACTGGAAGGTATTCAGTGGGTAATTGGGAATGGACTTTCTGTTAAATTCTGGATTGATTGCTGGGTGGAAGGGAACAAGCTCTGCTGTAACGCCCCGATTTTTCGTTAATTAATTTTTTATGGAATTTTTAAATTTTTGGAATTTAAATTCCAACTTTACCCTTGAAGAATTTCCTGAATTTTTGGTCAAGAAAATTAATGTTATTAATTTATTTGTACACGGAAATATTTTATATATGTTGGATTTAATCCTACTTTCGGATTCTACGGAATTGAATTGTGTTTTAGGGTGCAACACATGGTGTAGTGTAGTTTTGCCAAAAACTACGTAGTTTCGGGCGAGGCCAAACATAAAACTCAAGCTTGGCCTGCGTTTTGACCAAGGGAAGAGGGTTGACTGCGCCTACGACCAAAACGACGTCGTTTTGGTCCCGGCCGAAACCAACCCTAACCCTAGGTATAAAACCCATCCTTTTCTCTCCTTCTCTTCTCTTGTTTCTCCTTTCTTCTCCTCCGGACGGCTGCCTCACTTTCTCTACCTTCTCTCTTTACTTCTCTTCCTCAAATCCTCTCTCCTTTGAAACCAACCGAGGCCACCATCATCTCTGCTCCTCTTCCTCCTTGTTTTCTCTTCCTGCTTCCTACTTCTCTTTGAGCCGGCACAGCACATCACACCTCACCACCGGTAATCGCTGCCGCCATTACAAACCGGGGGAGAACCAGACGGGTCGACTCGACGGCGGGCTGGGCTTTGGTCCGTCGTCCAGGTGTGAGGAACCCGAGGAGGACGAACGACAGAGGACTCGAGGCGTGAGAACTCGAACCTGCCGCCATCGTCGTCCATGCGCCGTCTTCTGGTCTGGTGAGCCAACGAGCCAATTCCTTTCCTCTTGTTTTCTTCTTCTTCTTTTCTCTGTTTCGGGTTTTGATTGGAGTTTTGTGCGTGCTGTGCTTTGTCGTTGGTGTTACCTGCTTGTGCTCGGACGATGGCGGGTCTGCGTGTGTGGCGGTTGTCCTATGGCGGTGATTGCCGTGCCTTGTGCGGTGGTCGAGGCGGCGGTGGACTCGTGTGTTGTTGGGTCATTGGTGGTTTGTTGTTTTGTTGGTGAACGGGCTCGTGGTGTCAGTGGAGGCCGATGTTGGTTCGGGTGCGGTTACGGGATACCCTTCGCGTCGCCGCCTCCTGTTCTCGGGTAAGCATCGTTGTCCTCAATTTTCTCTTCTCCTTTTTCCTTTGCTCCCCGTGTTGATAGCTTTTGTTGTGGTTGTTTATGGGGTGTTCGGGTCTGGGTTCAGAGGCGGATGGGGTGTGCAGTGACTCGGGTTTTTGCTGTACCATAATCCCGGACGGGTCCATCTCCGGGCGATGTGCGAGCTTGTATTTTCCGGTAAGGATTTGTTATTGATAATTCTTCCTTAGTGCTTTTGGATGTATAATGGTTGCTGGTTGATGGATAGAATGCGGTGCATGATTCTGTTCGGTATGGACAGTTTGTGGGGCTGATTTCCGGGTCGCTGTGGTGTTTCTCCAACATGTCAGGGTACTGTTCCGGCGAGGGCTGGCCGGAATCCGGCGAACGGGTACTGTTCCGGCGTGATGGTGTATTTTTCCGGTGTTACACGGTAAATCCCGAGCAACGATCCGTATATCAATTCTTGAACAATCATGTAGTGTAAATGCATATAATCAGTGTAATGTAATAAAACAAATTTAGTGGATACCGAGTGTGGCGAGTTGAGTGGCGTGGCCGGGGACATGTCCGACGCGCATAGTACCTTTAGGTCGGGAAGTTTGGCTCGGAAGTTTGATTAAAGTATTATTGTGATGGGCCGGGCTTAGGCCCAATTAATGTCATATTAATTCTATATGGGCTTTTAGGCCCAATGACTAATGAAGTGGGCTTTAGGCCCAATGGCTTGTAATTGAGATGGGCTTTAGGCCCAATAAAATAAAACTAATTTAAATGGGCTTTAGGCCCAATGGTTTTGGGGAATGTGCTTTAGGCCCAATAAGTGGATACTATTTTGAGATGGGCTTTAGGCCCAAAGGGTTCTTATGATGTGGGCCTTAGGCCCAGGTATAAATTGGATTTGAATTTTGGGTTTAGACCTGGGTTTCTTAGTAACGGGCCTAGTGTACAATTAAAGCTTAAGACGATGACATTAGCATGTATTTGATTTAATTTCCGTGAATAAATATCTTACATGGTATATATGTTCATAGGAGGTTATGGACATGAGGTTGTTGAGGCGGAACTAGGCTTCAGGTTTCGAGACAATTATATGGCCAAGGTGAGGACTCATAAACCTTTGTATGCATTACTGCCTACAATGCTCGGTTAATTGTTTTGGTGGTATTAATTGTTGGTCTTGTGTGCTATATGCATGCTTGTTTGATGTACTGATGTTGTTAATTGCAAAGTGTATATATTGATGCTATCTCTGATGCAGTGTGCATGATTTGTGAACTGTGTACCAGTGTGATATAATATGCCTGTCGTGCATGAGTTGTTTTGTGTGTTAAATAACGTGTTAAGTGGTTTTGTGGTTTGTGTGGTGGATTGTGGGCTGGAGGCTCGGATTTGAGATTAAGATGTTAAATCCACACAATCATGTTGAAATAACGTATGGTACAATTCTTAAAGGATAATTGAGAATAAAATACTATTATAAAGTCTACTGTGGGGCTGTTGACCGGTTGGTTCGAGCGGGAAGTAATACCCCTCGGGATGGCATGCGGGTTAGCATGTGGGCCTGTGATGGCCGGTTCTACCTCCCTCCTTCTACCTCCTCCTTTCTACCTCCCTCTTTCTCTCTATCTCTCTCTCTCTCTATGGATATGTTGGGCTTCGTGCCTGGTTTATTTGGGCTTCGTGCCTGGTTGTCTGATCAGACGGGACCAAGCTCGACGCATACAGTAGAGGGCCCTAATAAAATATATGAACCTAATAACAAAGATAATAAGATAAGTAATGATAAGTGATAGTTGAAGTCTGATAATGACTTGTGTTTGATAATGTCATGCTCTGTGTATTGTGGTTGTTGTTGTTTGATGCCGGTGTACTTGTAGTCGATTTGTTTTGTATATTATTGGTTTATTTGTCTGCGGTGAGACAGTGGTTGGTCTCACCCCCTCACAGTCTGTTTCAGGTTAACTGCTCATTGAGCAGTGGTGCATATGAGCAGGTGGCGGTGCTTTCCTCTCCTCGGGTCGGATCCATAGAGTTCACTGCATACATGTTATCTTATGTTTAGTCTTCCGCTGCATACTCGTTGTTGTGTAATTTGTTGTACAATTGTTCATTGATTATGTCGTTGATATTGTATCCCGGGTAGAAGGGCATTTTGGTCACTTCACATGATGTATATTCTTTAATGAATAATTTGGGATACGGGTGTCCCGGGAATGATAAGGGCAATTTGGTCAATCTATAATTAAATTGTAACTCATATTAATAAATTGGGACACGGGCGTTTCATCTGCTGAATCATGCATTGGTGTTGTTAGATAGCTCTGAGCTGAATAAAAGAGTTCATGAATATGTTACTGATTATGGTGAATGGGATTGGAACAAACTGTACAGGTTACTTCCCATGAAGATCATTATGAAAATTCGTGCTTGTGCTCCTCCTCATCCGGATGCAGGACTTGATACCATGATATGGAAATCTTCTCCCTCAGGTATTTTCACTATTGCATCTACTTACCATGAATTATTTGACCAGCCAGGTACTAATGCTGGTGCTATTTGGAGCCATGTTTGGAAATGGAGGGGTCCCCAAAGGATTCGCTCCTTTCTTTGGTTAATGGTGCATGGTAAGCTCTTAACAAAAGGGGAAAGATGTAGGAGGCATTTGACAAATAATCTCTACTGTGAGGTATGTCTGCATACTGAATCTATTATTCATGTGATGAGAGATTGTCCTCGGGCTCGTGTGATTTGGGAATCTTTACTTGATGCTCCTGCAGTTTTGAGTTTCTTTGATTGTGATTTTATGGATTGGATTCATCTGAATTTGTGTGGCAATTGGGGAAGAAAAGCCAATATAGATTGGAAGACTCTTTTCGGCGTCACCTGTTGGTTGCTATGGCGCGCTAGAAATGAGAGGTGGGCTAAAGGTGACTTAAACGCTGCTTTGCATGTTAATGCCGTTTCTTAATTAGCATCTTTTACCGTTTCTTTGCACCGGCACTGGACAACTCGAAATAATGTTATTAGTTTTTTTTTTGGTGTAGGAAATAATGTTATTAGTTTGGTAGATACGTTAATTAACAACTCTACGATACGATCAATCAGTTAACCGAATTAGTGGGGAGCAATGCGGCACCACTTAGAATAATATAGTACTCTAACAGTAATTAAAAGGCATATCTGTCACTTTTAGCTTTTTATATTTCTAAGAAAAAGGCATACTGCTTTTAGTGTTCGTTACATGCATTATTGCAAATAGTTCTGCATGCACCAAAATAGAATGGAAATAATTTTTATCATCATTGTTATTTTTCCTTGGAGGGAATACTTTAAATAGGAGGATGGAACAAAGCTATGAAGTTTCAGTGTTTTTTAAGGTTTTTAGTTTTTTTTATCAAATAATTTCATAGCCTTCAATTCAAAAACCAGAATTATGTACATTTTAAAAGTTTCATATTTTAATTATAAAGGAAAACCACAGTCCATTAGAATAATTAACGAATTTAATTATGTGTTCATGCAAAGCAACCTCAAGAAACAACCAATATACAAGCTTCATTTTGACTTTTTCACATGGTTTAGGCCTACCACATATTTCTTTTCAATATTTGGGGAGAAAAAGTAAGAAAGCAAGCAACTTTCTTTTTGTTTTTTCTTTTTTTCAAATAGGTGCCTTTGAACCTATGCCCTCCTTTTCTAATTACAATGCCATAAAGCAGATGTTTGAAAGAATCTAATCCACAAAAAGACAGGCTGTCAAATCTCTTTTTGTATTATTCTTATTATGAGTTTTGTATTATTATAATTATTATTAGGCTGTTAAAATTAGCATCCAATTCTGTGATTTTGTTTTCTAGCATCGAAAGCAAAGCTAAGGGTCCGTTTGGTTTGGGGGTTTGGGCGGGCGGGTTTGGGTTTGAAACTCAACCCGCTGTTTGGTTGACAAAAAGGGAGGGCGAGTTTGAATTGGGGTTTGGGTTTGGAAACCCACTATACGGGGTTTCGGAGCCTCAAACCCGCGTTTTTCCACCCGCCCTGGGAGCTGAGGTTGGGGTTTGGTGGGTTGGGGTTTGTAAATTTGGGACGAGCGTGTCCCTGTCTAAATTTCATAATTCCCAAACTATCCCCCCAAATAAAAGCGTTTTTGACCGTTCATTTCACGCAGCCGAGCTCGATACTCTTTCTCTCCTCTCTTCTCCAGGTTCGTCTTCCTCCATGCTTCTCCCCTATCTATCTCTTCTCCGATCGATTTCCAGCCCGCAACGACCATGGATTTTTGCAAAATCCGCTTCCCTTCGTCTTATTTCTTCCTCCTCTGCAACCTCTCCCCTCGTTCTTCCTCCACTTCAATTAATTCCGAAATCCCCAAAATTCCTGTCATAAACCCTAATTTCGATTTTGGGGAAAACACAATGGGTCGATTAAATACATCCCAAAAATGTTAATAGCCATTAGTTTCCTCTCTAATTCTCTCTAATTCGTCTCCTTTTTGGTTGATGTAGGTTGATTGAAGGTTGAAGTTCTTGTTGCTCTTCGATTCCATCTGGGTATGTGGTACTGGAAACTCGTTCATTATTCCTCTGTTACTCTCTGATTTAAGCTTTTGTGTATCCTTGATTTAACTGGAACTTATGATTCCATGATTCTTTATGGTGTCGCAGGCTACTTGTTTTATTTTTGTGTTATTATTCTCTGTCCTTCTCGCCTGGACATGCGTTGAAATAGGTTGGTTGTAGGATTGAAGTACGCGATCTATTTGTTTTTTAGAGAAGCTTTTAAGAAATGAATACAAAAAAAAATAGTAATACGCCGTTGAATCTTTGAACACTTGGTGTTATCAACCACAAGATTAGGTAGAAGATATGGGTCATGGGGTATTTGTGAAAGTCTGTTGTATTGTACTGTTTTGTTTGTCATTGGATTATTGTATCCTCTTTGGAATATAAAGAAAGTTGTATGATGGTGTTGACTATGATTCAGGTTGGTAAAGCATCTGGTTCTGAGTAGTTAAAAGCTCTGGTAGCCTAAAGATGGGATGTTATTGGTCACTTGGAGGGGTTTTGCGTCCCTGTAGTCGTGATTTTGCCCCTTGCTTGCTTGATTCTCCTTGTTGATTGATTGAATGGGAAGAAACATTTGTGGTATTAGTTTATGTTCTGTCACTTTTCATCCTCCACCACACCAGCAAAAGAGAGAAAGCACAAAACAATGTTTGATGTAATTATAATTGCTGGAAAAAAACATAAATTTTGAAAGATTGTCTAATAATTCTGGTTGAGATGAATGTACTAGAGTCTTCAGTGCTTTCTTCTTTGTGTTTCTTCTTTTCCATGTGAAACAAATGCAGTAAGTAATAGACTTGCTCAATTCAAAAAGATTTTGGTGGTGATGTGATGAAGATATGGATGGCATGTGAGTTACTGTAACGTGAATGAATGCGTCCCGCCCTGCTTTTTATCCCCTCATTTTCTGCTTTTTTATCACAAGAATTTCAAGATATCAAGTTTATTTCCCACGTTTCCAGTACTGCAATCAATATCATATACGTTGTTTTGATTCATCACACACAGCGTGTGCTCATGGGGTCAATTCTTTGGCCTACTAGAAGACAGTGCAATGCAAATGCAAATAGGCAATAGATACTAATCTTATTATAAGTTGTGGTTTCTTGTTTCTATTGATTGCAAACTTTCAAGATTTCATTGATACTAATGGAAAGATTGTTGGTGGAAGAGTTAAAATAAGCATGAGCTAGTGGCTGTTACTTGCTAATTTAGGAGTGTGTGCTAGAATGGTTTTGTTGCTGGGTTTGATCGTTATCTAGGGGTGGTTGATGTTCTTGAGAATGCTGGTCATTTGTGTAAGGCAGTAGAGTCCAAAAGTGGTTGTTCATGTTCAGATTTCACCTAAATGAACATTAAGCTATCTTCTCTTGTTCATTTTGATTGTATCCTTTGGATTTTCAAAGCTTCTTGCTCATTTTGATAAATCATTTGTGTTGAATATATCATTTTTGTTGGATGTAAGTAGGCAGCAGTTCCACAGATTGAACATTCTGGGAATACTATGACTTCATGAAGTTTACAAGTTTTGAAAGAGGTGACATGTCCAACTTTGAGCAGGATCTGGCAAAGGAGGTGAAAGACTCGGAGCTATTTGATCAAGACATTAAATACACCGTAGTTCGCGTTCTTCCCTGTAACCTTGTGATTGTGACATAACCTTTCTGTATTTTATTACATGGCAGCTTGTGTGTTTTAATGTAATTCTGAATGTAATTAAAGGAACAGAGTACTTATAATCAATTAATGTCATCTTTTAATTACTTATCAGTTTGTTCTTGCATTGCATTCCATAATTTCGCTTGGATTGATCGTTTCATTGATTATTGTGGCTCTTAATCATTTGACATGGACATTAATTACTATATAGTACAAAAATTTGGATATTACATTCTGTATTCTGAACCATCTTCATTGGATTGCAAAATACTCTCAAAAAATATTGTCAAGCATTATCCAGCTAAACCATTGCAATGTTGTATAACTTACAAAACAATAATAGAACTTTATGGGGATATATAAAATAAAGAGAGTAAAATGTCAAATACTAAATTATTAATTGAAAAAAATATTGAAAGTGGATATATAAAAACCTGTTTTTATGAATTAAATATATATTTACATGTTATGTTTTAGAGAAAAGTTTTCATACTTAGAATTTCATTCTACAGTGTTCAAGGGTAATCTAGTCAATTTATTAAACCCCAAACACTCAAACCAAACACCTGTTTTGAAACCCAGCCCAAACCTATATTGAAATCCCACCCCCAAACCAAACAGCATGGTCTGAGTTTGAAACCCAAACCCCAACCCCAACCCACGGGGTTGGGGTTGGGGTTCCAAACCCTACCCTGCCCAACCCCCAAACCAAACGGAAACGAATAATTCAACGAAAGGCTAGTATTGCTTTTGTTTGCTCGACCTTCAGTGTTGGGTTGTGGATAACTAACTCTTCGGTTACAAAGAAAGATGTAATGTGAGAATTAACCGATGCAAGAAGCAGTACTGAAGGCTGATTCCATGAAAAAGGGAAGGAAAACCAAACTAAGTCTAAGACAAACACATTCAGAATTGGCTGCGTGAAAGATTGTCAGGGTCTTGGTGGGTTAGCAAATCGAAGAAATACTTTACTACTAGCTTTTTTTTTGTCAAAACATATATTTCATTAATTATAAAATAAAATACACTTGGATAGCTGCTAGAGTCATCAACTCTAGGACTCCAAGAAAATTACAAGTGCACAAGTAAAAAGAATACAACAAAATAAACATATAACAGAAACTAAGCAATCGAACAACACAAAGCAACAACTGATACCAATCTTCCGTGGAGTAAATCTGCAAGGACTTCGTAGATATGAGTGTGGCCCGAAAAGTCACGGGTTGTCGGGGGAGTAAGAAAGCGTTCTTCACAAAGAAGGGTCCTGTAGGTGACAAAATACACAATCTATCTAACTTTTGGTAAGAAAAGTCGTTCCCCTGTGCCGAACCCAACGGCACTCTTGAGTTAAAACTCACGGTTCTTACAGAAGGAAACCATCCAAAGAAGACAAATACAACGGGATGAAAGAAACAAGAGAGCTTCCACCCGTGTACTAAAACTTCACCATAATGCTTCGTCTCGCCTCCGATTCGAAGTAAAACACCAACAGGAGAACACGATTCTCCCATCCGTGACTTGCTTACCGGGAAGCTTGGCTTTGCCCATGAGAAGAACAGAAATCTCTCACAAGGAGAAACACTCTCACAAAAAGAGTAACTTTTATTCCCATATAAAGGTACTAGATCTATAACCATACTAAAAGAGAAGAGATATGAACTAAAGAAATTGGGGGGTTTACCATGGATGGTGAATAAACCATCCATGACAACCCCATCTTAATTGTTTTAGAAAGAAAGACTAGAGAGAAGGAGAAACCTCTCTCTCAAATTTGAAATTTGAAAATATTCATATACTTTGCTACTAGCTAGTATCTGCCATAAATATAATACATGAAAATTTCACCAGCACACAGCTGATACGACAATGCATGGTTACCTCAAACAGGGAATCGCAGACATCCCTGACATACCAAAACCATAAAGATAAACAAATTTGCAAGTTGTGTGCTTTGCTATCAAAGTTGCAACGTGCATGTCTAAACGAAATACACATTGTTCCTCTGGTTCACTCAAAAAACTATACAAAAATACGAACAGAAAAGGATAAAAGTACCTGTACCCACCATTCACGTGGGTCTTGTAATAATTCATCGCAATTGGACATTTCGACTTAAGAAGGCCTACGTAAGATTAAAATAAATCTTCGACAAAAAAAAATTAAAATAAATCGACTACAGCTAATGAGCTGTCCTCAAAACTACCTAGCTAGACTTTATCCATAGAAAATGATATAAAATAATAAAAGAAAAAGGAGAAAACAACAAGGCATTGGCCATCGCTTTTCCTATATATCCCGATTACTACTTGCTTTCATTCATTCCAGTACTATATGGGCCATTGTAGCCACGACATATAGCTCTTTAGCAAGATATATAGTATACCCTCCCTTTGCCTTTTGTTTTTCCATCATAGTCCACATCAAAATGTCCCAAGATAAAGTACACTTGACCGGTGCACCAGACTCCGGCGAGCAAGTGTCAACCTTCAAGAAGAAGAAAAAACTCTTCCTTGGCATTTTTGCTTCTCTGTTACTAGTAGCCGCCATTATCGCCATTGTCACAGGCGTAAACTCACACAAGGATTCCAACAACAGTGGAACTCACGCCATACTAAAATCCTCATGTAGCGCAACATTATACCCGGAGTTATGCTACTCGGCCATCGCCACCGTCCCCGGAGCCGCCAACAACTTGGCCAGCCAAAAGGACGTTATTGAACTGTCCATAAACATCACCACCAAAGCTGTCCAGAAGAACTTCTTCGTGGTGGAGAAGCTCTTGGCTTCGAGAAAAGGCCTCACGGAGCGCGAGAAGACGGCGCTCCATGATTGCCTGGAGACCATAGACGAGACCCTGGACGAGTTGCACCAGGCCTTGGAGGATCTCAACGAGTACCCTAACAAGAAATCCCTGAAACAACACGCGGATGACCTGAAAACCTTACTGAGCTCCGCCATAACCAACCAGGAGACCTGCCTCGACGGATTCTCCCACGACGGAGCCGACAAGAAGGTGCGGAAGGCCCTGTTGAAGGGGGAGAAACATGTGGAGAAGATGTGCAGTAATGCGCTGGCCATGATCAAGAACATGACCGACACCGACATTGCCAAGTTCGAGCTCAGCCAGAAGAACACCAACAGGAAGCTCAAGCAGGAGGAGAAGGAAGAAGAGGGTAGTACTGGTGAGTGGCCGGAGTGGTTGTCGGCCGGCGACAGGAGGCTTCTGCAGTCGGGTACGGTGACTCCCAACGTGGTGGTGGCGGCTGATGGGAGCGGGGACTACAGGACTGTGTCGGCTGCTGTGAAGGCGGCGCCGTCGAAGAGCAAGACGAGGTACATTATCAGGATTAAGGCCGGCGTGTACAAGGAAAATGTGGAAGTACCAAAGGACAAGCATAATATAATGTTTCTGGGAGATGGAAGAAAGACGACTATCATTACAGGAAGCAGGAATGTCGTTGATGGCAGCACCACCTTCCATTCTGCCACAGTTGGTAAGTCCATTTTTCTCTTGAACGCTACTTAATTATTATACGGTAATTCTTCAATTTTCATTCGGTGCCTCTTCCTATTTTATGACTAATTGTTAAAACTTAAAATACACCATACCAAAAACGGAAGATACACCACACATCAGTTTGTCATTAGAATACAACTCAATTAAAGTAACTGGACTTAATTAATGATATATGAATGGTAATTATAACTCCACGTGGTGAGCTTCATGAGAAAATTGAATGGCTTATATTATAGAGAAAACATTTCCAGGTTTGGGAAACTTTCTTTAAGAATAGAGACAAAGTGCATAGCTATCGTTTAGATTTTTGGTGGAAAACATTTTAATAACTCAGAGGATGGATATTCATGATTTCTACCTCAAAGTGGCCCAGCAGGTTAGTGGGACCAAGCCTATCTTTGTTTTGTTCAAGCCTATAGCTAAATTGTCCACTTGGGTGGGGAGCTCGTCGATTAACTGGGAAGTTAATTAGGCTGGTTGCCGCTTTTAAATGATTACTACATAGACGGTCAAAAAATGACTAGTAGTACATGAAACACCGAAATTCATATGCAGATTGAAGAAGAGACATATATTGCATCTGAAGCACCACACCGCGACAATATTCTGACTCCATGGGCCATGAATATATGTCACAGGAATATATTCCGGCACAAATTGTGCAACGATGCTTCGGGAATATAGCATCAATGCATCATCGTATCTCACCTCCGATTTCGGGGGCAGTTTTAAAAAATGAAACTTCAAAATCAGTGGATTTGCATTGTGTCAAAATCAAACACATAAGCAACCGGGAAATAATTATTTTAGCTACTCTCTTGCACATGGTTTTGGTTGGTACAATACATGTTGTTTGTTATCAACATAAATCATGCACTATTGAAATCTATATGTTGTTGATTCTAGTCGTTTTACTTTCACATAAATAATATAAATGAAAGGGAAAGCCACCACATGGTTGTGCGACTTGTGTCTCACAATTGCGTGATTTTCTGTCTCTTACGCTGTATGATTAGTACACCTGCGATTTAACTATAATCTAGCCTTGTCTTGCCAGTGTTAGTTAGCTGGCTGTACACATAAACTTGACTTGACATGCGCATAGCTGTCCCGGTGCATATTTTGTCTCTTTCTTTGTAATTCAAGCTTGATATATAGCCTTTACCTCTTTACTAGATTACACTACTAAATCAATTTGAAAAGTCATACTAACAAAGAAATGGGGACAAATCATGTGTATATATTTTCAGACACTATTTTATAAGTTAAACAAAAGGTACTAAATCCCAATCAGTCGCTGACAGGTCAATTTCTATCCCCTTCAAAGGGTTTAATTAGCTAGCTGGTGGTTCACAGACGAGCAATCTAGTGAGTCAGTCGTCTCTGCTTTTTAAGGCCTTTAAAGTTCAAACTTTCCGTGCGTGCATGATATTGCGTGTTGCTCTTTTTCTTTTTTTCTTTGATATTTCAAGATATCTGTCGGAAATTTGCATGTTTCATGGAATTACATGAAAAGCTATAGAACACCAATAATTGTCGAGTGCCCTTTTACTATAATGTCATATCTCATGATTTTAACGTCACAGGCGTGGGGGGCCACACACACAGAGTTTGCAACTTTACCTCTAAAATAGCAACCATATTTTGGCCTGAACTCTTAATTACAAGTTCACCACCTTTCCTTTAAATGCAAGTGGGGTTTGGATTTTCTGACTAGTGGGAACTTAAATTTATAGTGCACATGTTTGTATTTTGGACCAGTAATGGATTCCAATTTTGAAGTGATCTCCTACGCGATATAGCAGCCTGTTGCATTTTTTGTCTCAGAGATATTTGAAGGCGGTAATTAGTTGTTATAAATGTGTAATTAGTAGACCCACATGGATGCAAAACAAAATCATCACCTGCTAGAACATCTAGTTCTTTTATAAGCATTGATAAAAGCTAGTGACCATTTCTTGAGTGTCTTCTATCAGAATTGACCATTTTTCTTTATACGAAACTTGCAGCTGTGGTAGGCCAAGGATTCCTAGCACGAGAGGTTACTTTCCAGAACACAGCAGGTCCATCCAAGCACCAAGCCGTGGCCCTACGAACCGGGTCCGACCTAGCTGCATTCTACAGATGCGACATGCTAGCCTACCAGGACACGCTCTATGTCCACTCAAATCGCCTATTCTTCATCAACTGCTTTGTTGCAGGCACAGTGGATTTCATCTTTGGCAACTCTGCTGCTGTGTTCCAAGACTGTGACATACATGCTCGCAGGCCCAACTCGGGCCAGAAAAACATGGTCACGGCCCAAGGCAGGAGTGACCCTAATCAGAACACGGGCATTGTTATCCAAAAGAGCAGGATCGGTGCCACTTCTGATCTGCAACCTGTCAAGGGCAGCTTCCCTACTTACCTAGGCAGACCATGGAAGGAGTACTCGAGGACTGTGATTATGCAATCAAGCATAAGTGACGTGATCAACCCGGCTGGATGGCACGAGTGGAATGGCAATTTCGCATTGAACACTTTGTACTATGGAGAGTACCAAAACAGTGGGGCTGGGGCTGGTACCTCTAAGAGGGTCAGCTGGAAGGGGTATAAGGTGATCACTAGTGCAACGGAGGCACAAAAGTTTACTCCTGGCAGTTTCATTGCGGGTGGCACTTGGTTGCGTTCCACTACCTTCCCTTTCTCTCTTGGACTGTAGATGATCAATGTTGGTGTGTTTTGGCGCAACCTTATTTGATGAGTGCTAGTGTTGCTTGATTGAGTGGCCCGTCCTGCGTGGTCATAAGATGTTTTTGATTGATTGATTAGAATGAGTTGGTCACTCAACTGAGTTCGAGAAGGTTTCATAAACAAGAAGCAAGGTTCTTTGTAGTATGTGGTGTAGCTAGTAAATGCATAAATTAAGTTCAATAAAAACACCCATGATTTTTACCGCTTCAAAAACTATATATGCGCGCACTTCTTATTTTCCTTCCTTCCACTCCATCAAACAAATCCGGGCCCAACTTTTCCAGTCGACCCCATCCAACTCTGTACTCACACCTTTCTTCTTGCTTTTTGGTAAGTAACTCATACCCTTCTCCTTTTGTTTGGTAAGTAACTCACACCCTTCTTCTTTTGTTTGGTAAGTAACTCACACCTTTAACCCAACTATACGACTCAAAGATGCTGCCATATTTTTTTTAGCGTAAAATACGAATGTTAGTAGTAATTAAGAAATGTATAAGTACCATTCCAATACTATCTTGTAGGATTCAATGTGTGTATGGTGGATATTAACCCCCTATATAAATGCAGCATCCCAACGCCTCTTTATTTCATAGCATAACCTTGCCTTGTTTTCAATTCTTTTGAACTTTTCTTTTTTGCCGAAGATGAGTTAAGTTCTCCTGTACTTGACCATCAATCACATCAACATTCCTGAGTAGCACTTTTAGAACCTTCACGGCGCTCCATTTTCCACACGCATCCTTGCTTTTCTCGCTGTAGGCCATTCACCAAAATAAGTCCAAATTTTTGTTTCTAGTCTGAAAAAAAAAAATTGGTTGTTAATTTGCCATATATGCCAGTTCTAATGCATACTTCAAATTATGGTAGATTGTAAGACCGGGGCCATCGCCTTTTAATTACGTGTATGCAGCCACACTGAGACACAACTCCATGATAACCCAAATGTTGCATTGTTTTCCATGGAGGAAGACATGCATCCTGGCAAGACAATGGACTTGCACTTCACTTCCGCTGAAAACGCAGCTGCCTCCGGCATAGACGGGCAACTGGAATCCCAAGTACCGGTCCTGGTGTCAAGCATCTCTACCGACATGAGGTCGTCCTCGAATTCGCACGCGCCGCCCGCAACCACCACGTGGTCGCCCACCAGTGCCACGACGGGGTCTGTCCGCCACACTGCCGGCGCATCCACCGTGTGCCACGCCGCGTGAAGTGGGACGTCGGCTGAGAAGGAGAACTTGGACGGGGAGAACATGAAGAGGAGGGTGAAGTGGGAGGAGCGGAGAGGGGAGGGGCGTGCGGTGGCGGCGGTTAATCTTGATCCACAAATGGGATCGTGGGTCAAAGGCGTGGGTGGTGGTGGAGTAAGGAGGCCTTGTTTTCCGGGTGTGGAGGAGGAGCCATGGCTTGATTCTGCTGACGCGAATGGAAGTGGAGACGACGGTGCGGTTCCAGGACTTGGAGACTTGGCTGGTAGGGACGAGGTGGATGTTGGGAAGGTGTGTGATTATAGAGTCCAGAATGTCTCCATGGATGGGTGCTTCTGGATTTGCTTCTTCGGATGATTTCTTCGACATTGTTGGTTTTTTTCCCAAGTCTACTACTACTAAAAAAGGCTCAAAAAAGAAGACAAAGTTGGTTTGGGTGCAAACTTGCACCTGCTTCACTTTGTTCATTTCGTCCTTGAATCAAATAGATATCTCAAGTCAACTCAAAGAGTGTGATATTAAGAGCATATATATATACGTCATCTTCATCATTAGGAAAAAACATTTCACTATATCCTCATATGCTACCATATAAAATCCCATCTTTAATTTACTTCCAGGTTCCATATGGAATCTGAAACATATAATTCCTAAAATTTTAAATTTTCTAGCCGTTAAGACAGAGAATCCTGTTAGACAAATTCTGGAAAATGTAGCTAGTCTGCCCCGGTGCTTTGCTTTTCTATTTAATTAATATCATGATTCCTACATGGGAAGCCTATTGCCATGATTTAGGCAACTAATCTTTTTTTTTTAGATGATTAATTTTATTCTTAAAAAAAATTTACAACTCTACTTACAGGAAAAAGACCCTCCCGAGGGAGCAGATTGGAATCGGATGGCTGGCCCAACCCAATGGCATTGGCATTATACTCTGATGTTAGTTATGTTGGGCCAGTAGTCGTAGGCCGCGGGCGTGGATATGGACCAGCCATTTGGACCATAAAATCAATTTGAGAGAGAGAAAGAGAGAAAAAAGAAAATTGTTTACATGTAAAGCCTTGTAGGGAGCTAGCTAGAGATGCAGAACTCTCAGATTTTTCCAAATGCATATAGGATACCAATTATTTACTTTGTTCACTGTGAGGGTTACTTGAGATACCTGTAGATTGAGACATTAGTAGTCACATCTCTGTTAATACCAACTTAATCTTTTGTGTGGGAATTTTCTGTTTCGATATGATTCTTACATTCCGTGTGGCTAACTTCCAATCGAGCAGGCAAGCAACATAAACAGGTCACCTTTCGTTGTCTGAAATGACATTGAACGGTGAGAGATGGTCGGTAATTCAAAAGCATGAAATATACCTTTGGAATTTTGAGTCCAAAAAGTCTTTCTGTTCGCTTAAACACCTGGATATCTTTTTCCTTCTAGCTGAGTCAAAAGGAAGATTGAAGTTGGGTGTAGAGAATTGGATGATTCATTTTCGTAAGACATTAATTTACCTTCCCTCTATTATACGATAAGACCCAAAATCTAATCAAAACATTGCTATATATATAGGCTAACGAAAGATACGATTGATGATCAAAAAAAAAAACACTATACTCTGTTTAAAGATACATACACAGTCTTTATATTATGTCTTGCTCTTCTTTTCTCAAGGGGCAACAAGAAGAACAATTTTCCAAAAATATGATATTATACCTATCAGTGAATGGATGTCATACTCGATCACAAACACAAACAGGGAGTAAATTAACTAAGTCATCCTTTTGGAATTATTTAAGATAAGATTAGGACAAGTAAAGGAATTGATCAAAGAATGAAGCTAGCAAATGGAACAAATGAACATGCAACAGAAGCGTTATGCCCCAAAAAAGACATTTATTTCCGGCACTTATCTCAGATCCCTTGGTAGACACAATGTTGGTCCAATGTCCAGTATAGTCACAGATTACATGCCTTTGCCGTTTATGCCTGGACGACGACCATTAACAAATTGGATCCTAAATTAATTAAGATGGCCAATCAAATACTGTTCTACCCGTATTTTAGTGGAAACAAATTAAAAATAGTTATGACTCATGAAATTGGCCGCAAAAATTTGGTGAAAAAACTACTTAGTTGACAGAGAGTTGGGGAAGAAATATTGCGCAATCATCGGCTACGCGTGGTGAGAGATCTAATTCACAATTTAAGTCGCATCATCACATGGTGGAGAAGGCTCACAGGAAGCACTAGTCAAGACGATAATTAAATGATCATTGAAGATAGATGGAGTTGTATATTGACATCCATTGCCAATTGGGTTCTCGAGGTAAAACTTAGTTAATGAATGGTGATGATTTAAGGATCTACTTATAAGGTAAAATTAAGGCCAGATGTGTCAAATTAAGTGTTGTGCTATCCTGCTGTTGCATTTACTATTTTAGAAATGGTCATCGCCTAGGACACAGTGTAAGGCTTTGAACTACAGAATGTTCTGGCTAGGGAGGGCCAACTCAAAAGCGTAACAAAGCCTGGCTCATTCTTTTTCTTCTTTTAGCATAAATAAAGAATACCCGGTTCATGTATTGGTACTTCATTCTTTCTTGCTTAAATTTGCTACAGCAGATGGACAACCAGCCTTTCGAATTATTAATTGAGCTGTCTGTCACCTTAGATTTCGGCCAAAAAGTGGATAACGAACCATTCTTTTGGTATCTTTGCAAGTATATTATGTGTAAACATTCTAATTATACCTCTAAAACCGTCCTACCACAGAATAGGGCAGCTTGTTTTGTTCCTTAAATATATATTGATACTTACAAAAAGAGAAGCTGAAGCTGAAGCTGTTTACGTTGAAAAGGTCAATGAGTTAATTGAAGGGACCCTTCTCCCAAGAGTTGACCATTTCTCTTAAAAACGCAAGTTAAATGCTGCCAATCAACTTGAAAGGAACCTTTTATAAAAGTTTGTGTCTTCCTGAATCCTGAACATTCAGATACATCCATATCCAGCCTAGAGAACCTAGAAGAAATAAATCTACCACGTAAAAACTATGGTGGGGAGAATGAAGGAATGCTTGCATAGAAAAGTTGACATTTGGTGATTTTGGGTTGCACCATTATCTGCCGCGTGAAGGAGCTTCCCCACTAGTATTTCATCATGTATATCTAGAGTTTTTAATAGAACCACTCAAGCGAACCAGCTGGATTCACATAACATGCAATTGATAGTATTATAATAATTAAAGCTTTCATAATCAACACGATCACATAGGTATTTGTACTCGTGAACACGGAATCGTGTTCCATCTCCTGTAAGATACCTCAAGCTAATCATAACAAATTTTTCCACTACAAATTCACTGTATATATAATCCCCTTCAAAATTTTAATTCATCGTAGGAAGATGCATATGTTAAAGCTTAAAAACAAAAGAAAGAGATTAGAACGCTTATATATTATTAATAAAATAAGAGAAAAAAAAGGCAGGAAAAGGTTATGGATTTTTCGGGATTTTTGAAGCATATTTTAGTCCCGAATAGAATAAGAAGTGAGAGGAAGACAAGTACGGATACTGTTGTCATTTTCGATTCAATTTCACATGTAAATCCAATCTTCTTGTGTTTTCTAAAATTTAATTAGCCCGCTCTGCCGCTAAAAGGAGAGGAAGTGGTCATGCTCCTTTTCTAATTATCTTTTCATTTTTATGTTAAACGTCGTCTCTCTGTTGATGTGGAAGAAGCAACGAAGAAAGAAGGACCCTGTTGTTCCTGTCTATCTTTGCTCTCCCTTTATAAAAAGACAACCACAGTCCACATGGCCCCAATAAGCCCCCAAAGCTCACTTTAACATTGGAACCAAACTCCAATATTTTCACACCCACTCAACTCTTCTTGAAGAGGAAAACACTTAGAAGTAGTAGAACCAACAAAGCTAGCTAGCTAGTAGTAGCTCCTCAAAAAAGCAGCAACACAAGTAGTGGAAAAAAAAAAAAAGAAGAAGAAGAAGCTAAAAAGAGATAATGGAGTCCATCAACTCCTTCAAGGGTTATGGAAAGGTGGACGAGGTGGAGCAGCAAGCCTTCCAGAAGAAGTCGCGGCGGCGCATGATCATCCTCATTGTCTCCTCCATCGTTCTCGTGGCGGTCATCATTGGCGCCGTCGTGGGCGTGGTGGCACACAAGCGGAGCAACGACTCGTCCCCGGACTCAGCCCCCCAGACCGAGTTAACACCCGCATCTTCACTCAAAGCCGTCTGCAGCGTGACTCAGTACCCGAACTCCTGCTTCTCCAGCATCTCTTCTCTTGAAACCGCGAACACTAGCGACCCGGAAGTGCTCTTCAGGCTCTCCTTGCAAGTAGCCATGAACGAGCTCTCCAAGCTTAAGACCTACCCTGATAGCCTCATTCCCATGATCGACGAACCCCAGCTCAAGGCCGCCGTGAATGTCTGCTCCACCATCTTTGACGACGCCGTGGATCGGGTCAATGACTCCTTGTCGTCGATAGTCTCCGGCGAAGCGGGCGGGAAGCTTAACATATCACAGGCCAAGATTGACGACCTCAAGGCTTGGCTAAGCACTGCCCTGACCGATCAAGAAACGTGCATAGATGCTTTGCAAGAACTGAACACCACCGACCATGCCAATGATTTGATCCTTGAAGACATGAAGGCGAAGATGGAGAACTCTACTGAGTTTGTGAGTAACAGTTTGGCTATTGTTTCCAAGATCATTAGCTTGTTGAGTGACCAGTTCAGTGCTGGCCCTGGTAACAGGAAGTTATTAGGGCTCCAAGGCAGCAGCAGCCATTCTGGGTTCCCGGATTGGGTTAGTCCCGGTGACCGGAGGCTGCTCCAGGAGGCTAATCCGACGCCGGATGTGGTTGTGGCGAAGGATGGGACAGGGAAGTACAAGACTATTAGGGAGGCAGTGGGGGAGATACCCAAGAAGGGTAAAACAAGATTTGTGATTTATGTGAAGGAAGGAACTTATGAGGAGAATGTGATTTTGGATAAGAGTAAATGGAACGTGATGATTTACGGTGATGGGAAGACGAAGACCATCATATCAGGAAACTTGAATTTTGTCGACGGAACACCCACTTTCTCTACAGCCACTTTCGGTAAGTACTTTACATGCTTTCTGCTCTTGATTTGCTAGTTTCCAGTTTTTTTAGCTTCAAATATGTGCTCTTTTTCATTTCCGCAAATTCTATTAAAGGTCTATGTAGAATGTCTAAGTAGACTAGAAAGTCACTGCCAGTAGGAGCTAAATTTCTTTGTCAATTACAAGCTCTTAAAAATGGATAGCTTTAAATTTGGCAGAAGACCAGAAGAGCAAGTCTGGTTATTACGAATTAATACTAAGCTTGCATACAGATGAAAATGATTTATATAGTTGTTGAAGTTTTTATTGGTTTTATGCCGGTGGTTGTCAAGGAAACATCAGAAAGTAACGTATGTCATTTTTTCAATTGTGTAAACTAAGCCTACTTATTTGTCTTGAATGTGATCATTGAGATTATTTGGCTTCATTGATGTTTGCTGAAGTACACATCATGGAGTGAAATTGGTGAACAAAGCGAATCTTTTCTTGCCACGGAGATCCTATAGCTAAGAAGTAAAGAACGAGTGGAAGTAGGCAACTTTTTATCTAATGACAGGATTAGCAAAAGGCACATGGATTATGTGTTCCCATGTGAGCTGATCTGCAACTCACAGCAAAATTCTGATAGTCCCCATAAATGTTTGTTTGAATATAGTTATATCAGACTGGATGTTGGTACCCCACCCCCATGTGCTTCCTGGTTTTTGATTTACAATTATCTTCCCTAGTGGTCCTAATTCATTAATTCCACTAACCCAACAAGCATAGACCTGCAAGGAGTGTTATGGAGATTCAGATTTTAGGACTTGGCATTATCTGGTAGTGCTCGTTAAAGGTCATAAATACCCTCTTGACCTTGTCAAGTTCAGTAGCGGATGTAAATCTGTTTAGGTTAACGATCTCATTTCTTATCGCTCTTTAAGCTTCTGGTATCCAATGGTTTATTTGGAAGGTTAAAATTTTTGATTTTTCTTTGGATAAAAGTTATATGTGTTGCTTGGCATAACAATGTTAGAAAATGTGCAAATTGTTTGCTTTTGTTTGATTGATAGAAGAACATGGTGATTGTACGGTTCTTGGGGCAAAGAAACTCAATGATAGCCACATGTGGCTTCAGATTTTGTTGTCCCGCAACACTTGCCATATAATATGCATCCACCATCTGCCCTCGTTATCCTCTGTTCATGAGCAGTCTAAACAATTCCTCCACCACTCCCATTTCGACTTGGGAGGAATTTGTTCACACTTTCTTTTCACATTGTCATTGACATGTTGCTGGTCAAACATTTGTGCTTGCTGCAAGATTAAAAGTACAAAGAATTCGTATCCTTAAAGCAAGTACTAACTATACTCAGTTCATGATCACCAGCTGTTGCGGGTAAGGGCTTCTTTGCAAGGGACATCAAGTTCATAAACACTGCAGGCCCAGAAAAGCACCAGGCAGTGGCCTTCAGGTCTGGCTCAGACTTGTCTGTGTACTACAGGTGTGCCTTCGACGCATACCAGGACACCCTCTACGCCCACTCCAACAGGCAATTCTACCGTGAGTGTGACATTACAGGAACCATAGACTTCATCTTTGGAAACGCCGCGGTTGTCTTCCAGTACTGCAACATCCAGCCAAGGCAACCAATGTCTAACCAATTCAACACCATCACCGCCCAGGGGAAGAAGGACCCTAACCAAAACACTGGCATTTCTATCCAGAAGTGTACCTTAACAGCTGCTGCCAATCTCACAGCTCCTACTTACCTTGGTAGGCCCTGGAAACAGTACTCCACAACTGTGATCATGCAGTCCACTATTGGGCCGTTCTTGAAACCACAGGGCTGGATGTCATGGGTCAGTGGCGTTGACCCACCAGCCTCCATATTCTACGCGGAGTACCAGAACACTGGGCCTGGTGCGGATGTGGCTCAGAGGGTTAAATGGGCCGGCTACAAGCCCACACTCACGGCGGATGAGGCCGGGAAATTTACGGTGGGAAGTTTTATTCAGGGCGCCGAGTGGTTGCCAGCCACCGCTGTCAAATTCGATTCGACCCTATAATTGGTCGAGGGAGCAAAATTTCCACAAGAGAAGGTTACTTTTTTTTATTATTTTTTTGAAAAAAAAAATGTTTCTGGGAGATATCTGTATTCTATAGGCAACTAGAAAAACTGATTCTGTTTTTATCGCTACACTTTTGTCAATGATAAAATGTGCTCTATACATATTTCGTTTTCCAAATTCCAACCCTGTAATTTCTTGCAATTGAAGTCCTAAGGAAAAAGATCTCCGAAATTCGGAAATTATTACGTGTTCAGGACGACAAGTGTAAGTGTGACTTGTCCGAACCGAAGAGTATAGCCGTTTATTTTTAAAAAAAAAATTGTTACAACATGACTTGCTAGATTTTGTCTTGTGTACTGTTAGGACATATTGGTGTGTATTTCTTTGTCGGAAAATGAAATCACCTACACCAGTTGGGTTTGCGGTTCGAACACTTGGTAGTATTTGTTTATTGACGTGCCACAACGTGAGCCATCTTTCATCTTTGGATACCCATAAACATGGCGTCATAATAATGGCAACTGGTGTTGGCGTTAATCTCTAGATTTTGTTTTTTTGTCAAGAACTCTAGATTTTGTAGCAATGGTGTACGTCTCTCAAAACAGCTTCCTCCGGATAAAGAGAATGTGGCCTTTTGCTCTTGGGAAATCACATGCACTAGAGGCACTCCTTGACTCTATATAGGACATTAAATATATGGCTTCCTGGGATTTGGATGCTGTTAAGAAACAATCTATCTATTTTATTTATCTATTTTTATTAGACTCACATGTTTAATCCACATTCTTTTTTCTTTTTGTTCATATCCCTTGGGTGCGGTTTAAAAGTTGTTGACTAATTACATTATTTTATTTTGTAGATTCGTGTTAATTTCAGTTAATAAATTTAAGCTCGATTCTCTCGTCCCCTTTTCCACGCTTGTCACAACCTCCAATAAAGACCCTAAACACAAATTAAGACATTTAGAAAAGGGAAAAGAAGAGCCCACAGATTAGACCAAAACAGTATAATTTATAAAGCCTAATAGGGAAAATAGTGTGCTAATCTACCTTTCTCTAATACAGCATATATTTATTTCAGCAAAGAAACAACGTATATTTATAGTAGTAATATATAAGGTAGATCACCATACATTTCATCACTCTACAACCAAATCTCTTTTCCTTTTGGTATCATACATTAAATAATTTTTTCCCCAATATGGTTACCAAAACTTTGTCATAATTAATCCGAATCTGACTCGTATCGGGCAATGGGTGAAACTTCCGATCCGAATTCTCTAATCTATATACACGACACGAGAGTCCGAGATGTGGAACCGATCGCTTACCACTTGGGCCAATCCCGCGTTTCTACCTTAAATTATTTTAGTTAGCTTCCCTATCTAAGCTGAGGAACACAAGTACAAACAAATCCAAGATTCGAAAGTCAGTGGGCAAAAGGGCCCAAAGCGGACAGACCCAAACAACTCGAAGAGGTCTGACCGATAGATCACGGAAAGACATTTAAAAAAAAGGAAAAAAAAGAAAAAGAAGAAAAAACTCGCGCAGACTATAAAGACAGAAACTTCTGTAATCTCTCTATTCCTCATTTGAACGTTTCGTGTCGAAAAATCCGCGTGTCTCATCTTTAAAATTTCCAAAAAATAAAGACAAAGACCTTTCTCACTCTTCTCTTTCTATCTCTAAATCGTGTTTGTTTGTGCAAGGTTTTTGCTCTCTTCCTTGTGTGAAACTGTGGGTTGCTTACATCTGTATATAAAAGCATGCGTAGATTCTTGGTGGGCAGAGCCCGAAGCCTTTTAAACCGCTCACATCAATATCAGCATCAAAATCAAAACTTGCTGCCTCCATTAGCCTCTTCTCATTCACGTTTCTTGTCATCCACTCCTGTCCTTCATTCCTCTTCTTCATCCTCTCCTTCTCCTCCTCCTCCTTCATCAATGGCTCCTGTATCTCTTCACACCATCAACCCAAAGGTACCTCCTTTTGATGAGTTTTCACCCCGAAGTTAGTTGCTTTTGATTGATCAATGCTTGTCCCTGTTCTGGGTTCTGATCCTGTGAGGTTTTTGCATCTGGGTTTGCTGTGTTTTTAAAATTTGTGCTATGTTCTGTTGTTGTTTTATTTGGTGTTTTTTTTTTTTATTTTTTTTGGCCAATGGCCGTGGGTTGATCATGTCTCGGATCTAGATTATGAAAAAGTTTGCTTTTCACTAACTTAGAATAAGGCCCTGTTGTTGTTGTTTGTAGCTTCCTGGCTTTAGATTGGATGTCTGGAGAGCAATCTGAGCCTGGTTTTGCTATGTATGGCGCTCCATCAAATCATAGAGCTTTATGTTGCTCTCCGTGCTTACATATTTTATTATTTGTATCAGACTGGAGATCTTTACTTGGCCTACTTTCTGAAATAGTTAAAACAGCAGAATATTCACTAAGATGAATCTGACCCAGTGCTATGCTGTAGAAAATACAAATTTTTAAACTGTTCAATGGGATGCAACAGCAGAAGCATTAGTTTTCTCAATTTGATGGAAGTCATGTTCTGTTTATTCTCACACTAATACAGAGCCTGTCCATGGATTTCTAGAATTTCACTTCTGCTAAAATTCTTGCCCGTTCCAATATTATGCAGTCAAATCTTCCTTCTTTATTAGTCGCATGTCTTACCTCATTCAGACGGCGTTCCTTTTTTTTAACCTCTATGCTTTGTTTTTCTAGGTCCTGAAGTGTGAGTATGCTGTCCGTGGTGAGATTGTCTCCCTTGCCCAGGTAAAAATTCGCAGACCAGCATTGTCAAGTTGTATTAAATCATGGCATATCCGATTTCTAACTCAGCAGCTGCTGTTTTTTGAATTCGTCTCGTGAGTTTGTTAAGGGTGAGAGATGAGCTGAATGTGACATTGTATCTTCCAATTTGATGCAGAAATTACAGGAAGAATTGAAGTCTAATCCAGGGTCTCGGCCCTTTGATGAGGTATGTTGCTTCTCCTGTTGTGTCCTATCATTAATGGGACGTTTTACTTCAATATATGGATACTATGAGCTTTTGTTACCTAAAGTGAAAATTGAAGCTTTGTTCTTGAAGGATTCCCGCTGTTAAAGTAAATATTGTCCAATGAAAATTATGTTTTGTTACACCTGCCAGTGACATGAAAATGAATTTCATGAACTTATTGTTGGTTTTGTACTGTTTCTTTTTCTGAATGATGTTACGCCTTAACCTCCGTCTATTCTTCTTATAGAAGTGAGAAGAAGGATGTCACCACAAATGTTTCCTGTAAACAGGATGCACATTAACATTCTTGTACTAAGATTTGCTTACTGTCTTTTCTATCACCGTAACAGATCCTTTACTGCAATATCGGAAATCCCCAGTCTCTTGGTCAGCAGCCAATAACTTTTTTCCGAGAGGTTAGCTTACTCCAATTTCATCATGACAAAGAAACCATTGTCGTATAACAGGAGTTATGCTTACGAATGATTCCTTCCCTTAGGTTCTTGCACTATGTGACCATCCTTCAATTCTGGACAAGAGTGAAACACAGGGTTTGTTCAGGTACTCATTGTTCATGCTTATGTTTATTGCATGACTGTCCTTCCTTTTCTGCTTGTTTTTGCTGAAAATGCCTTAATGTGTATATCCTTATGATTTGTTGCAGTGCTGATTCTATAGAGCGAGCTTGGCAGATTCTTGATCAAATTCCTGGACGTGCAACTGGTGCCTACAGCCACAGCCAGGTCATAATCTCATATCATTCCTATCAAAAGAGTGCATATGCTTGGTTGTGCTGATGTTTGTAGCTCTATATAACATCGTATTTGTATTGTTTCTTTTCATACAGGGCGTTAAGGGACTGCGTGACACAATAGCTGCTGGAATTGAAGCCCGGGATGGCTTTCCTGCTGATCCAAATGATATTTTCTTGACAGATGGTGCAAGTCCAGCGGTAAAGTGTTGAAGACACATTTACCTGGCAAATAAAACGTATTTGATATCCGAAGCATGGATATATGATATCATTTCTCTATTTCCAGGTTCACATGATGATGCAGTTGCTTATAAGATCAGAAAGTGATGGAATACTTTGCCCCATTCCTCAGTATCCCCTGTACTCTGCTTCCATAGCTCTCCATGGTGGCTCTCTGGTATGCATTTGATAAGAAAATGTTAAAGCCCTCCAGTCAGCTTGGCTATACTTTTGTTGTTGACTTTAGGTTGCTATGACCCAAGCACATACTAAAATATTCAACACAGTGCTTGGAATTGAAACCAAACAATTGCAAAGTTTCATTTTAAATTTTTTTATGTTTGTTGCAGGTTCCCTACTATCTCGATGAAGCAACAGGGTGGGGATTGGAAATATCCGATCTCAAGAAGCAATTGGAGGATGCAAGGTCTAAGGGTATTACTCCTAGAGCCTTGGTTGTGATTAATCCAGGCAATCCAACTGGGCAGGCAAGTTTAGTTAGCACTAGTTGCAAGTTTCTGCAATTATCAACCTTGGTTTGTCACCTAATCTCTTGTTCCATGACCTCAGGTTCTTGCCGAGGAAAACCAGCGGGAAATTGTGGAGTTCTGCAAGAATGAAGGCATTGTTCTCCTGGCAGATGAAGTATGTGGATTTTGATTGTCCTATTTGTTTGTTGTGTTACATGAATCTGGATTGATTTTCCATTGCTTATCAAATGAACCCCATGCAGGTTTATCAAGAAAATGTTTATGTACCTGAGAAGAAATTCCATTCCTTTAAGAAGGTTTCCCGGTCTATGGGATATGGTGAAAAAGATCTCTCGCTGGTATCTTTTCAATCTGTGTCCAAAGGTAAAATGGTTTTATTAGTGTAGCTGACTGGATTTTTAAGGCATCTTAACAATTTCTGTTGGATGATGGGGGGCATTTGTCTTGTCCTGATGATTCAGGTTACTACGGAGAGTGTGGAAAGAGAGGAGGCTACATGGAGGTCACTGGCTTTACTCCTGAAATAAGGGAGCAAATTTACAAAGTGGCATCTGTAAATCTGTGCTCTAACATATCTGGTCAAATTCTTGCAAGTCTTGTGATGAGCCCACCCAAGGTTAACGTTTCAATCCTTTTTCACTGTTTCTTTCTTTGTTTCCATGATCTTGGAGTTGTTGGCAGATAGATCATTTATATTTCGCTTGCTTGATTTAGCATGTGGTGTCACAGTCTTAGAGGTCATACAGTGAATACTTGATAAGATTTTACCATTATTCTACGGCAACTGATAATGCTAGGTTGTATGCAGGTTGGAGATGAGTCATATGAATCCTATTCTGCTGAGAAAGAAGGAATTCTTTCATCATTAGCGAGACGTGCCAAGGTCAGTTTAACGAGTACAGTTCAGTTTTATTAAGGTTTTGAAATATGGTCTGGAGGTTTCAAGAATGCCATGGTTTCTAAATCCTGTAGCGTTTTTACTTTAGTCGGGCAATGCCCCTTTATTTTATCTAGTTGCATTTGAAGTAGTATGAAGTATGCCTCGTGAAGTGGTTTCCGGGTTATTTATTGAACTTAGATAGTACAAGTTGAGGGTTTTATTAGTTTTTACTTTACATAAGATAAGTTGTGATCTGTAGCACTCTCAGATGCAGATCTTGCTTTCTCTTTTACTGTTTTCTTTGTCCTTGGCATTTGACTGCCTTTTTATACACAATAAGTTCAATATTGTTTTACCAATTCCAGATGTTGGAAGATGCATTCAATAAGTTGGAGGGTGTAACATGCAACAAAGCAGAAGGAGCAATGTACCTCTTCCCCCGTATCAGGCTACCCAAGAAGGCAATTGAAGCAGCAGAGGCTGCAAAGAAAGCTCCAGATGCATTTTACTGTGGTCGTCTCCTCAATGCCACTGGAATTGTGGTTGTTCCTGGTTCTGGTTTTGGACAGGTAACTACCGTATTCCAACATCAGCATATTCATTGTCCATAATAAAATTAACGAAAAGTGCGAGAAGATGCATTTGCAGCTAAGGAATTATTGGGAAGTAGCTGTTTAATCCTTCTGTCCTACCAAATGACTTTGGATATTTCCTTTCTAATGTATCAGTATTTTACTGATTCTTTTTGTTTGTGTGCTCTATGAAAGGTACCGGGGACTTGGCATTTCAGGTGCACCATTCTGCCCCAAGAAGAGAAGATCCCGGCAGTTATTAACCGCTTGACAGACTTCCACAAGAGTTTCATGGCGGAGTTTCATGACTGAAGAATCTTTGTTTTGTTGATTTTCCTCCTGCTTTTAAAATAATATGTATACAAGATGTAGACTCGGAGTTAGTGAAGGGATATTGCCATCTTGATACAGTATAATGTCCTTTTTGGTGGTGGACACAGTTTTCTCAGCTTTTGCCTTCCAATGTTATAGGTTTCAGTCTTTAGACATGATGGTTTACGCTTGCACACCAAAGTTTTTCCTCCCATAAATTGAACATGAAGGTCGTTGTCGGCTTGGATGCATTATAGTATTTCCGAAACCAACTAGCGAATGGTGCACTTGTGTAACAAACTGGAACATATTGGCCATGAATGTTGACTAACATTTTAAGGTACCCTTTGGTGTGGTAGGGGTGTGAATGGGTAGTGGCTTCAGGCTATTCTGGCTCCCCTCAGTAAATTTTCCCCAAAGTGATTATGAAAAACCGTGTGGTTCTGGTCCTCCCAAGGAGTTAACTATTGCTTTCTTATCAAAGAAAAAGGAGCTAACTATTGCCCCAAGTTCGGTAAATAACTATCCTATGCCAACCCACGGTAAATATATATACGATTAAGTTTTATACGGGCCGATTAAGTAACAGAAATCTCAGAAATAAGAACAAGTTTACCACAAAATTATCATTTTTTCGTTTATGTAGCAAACTAGATCCCTCCTCTCGGACCTGTGCGGCCTTTTCTTTTGCCAGGAAACATACCGTGCTTATATATTAGCTTTGAATAAAATCGTTACATAACAGAGTCCCCAACCCCAAGGGTGGTGCGGTAATCGAGTTCATAGGACAGTCCCTATTCATGGCTGCTTTAGCTACCCAGTCGGCAACTTTGTTCGCAGTCCATGGCACATAGTTAAGTTGACAACACCAAAGATTAGATGATATCATGTGACGCACAGATGTAACAATTGTTTTCAACTGCAACGGGATGTCCTCCCAACTATGAACCGTTTTCCATAATGAGTAGGAGTAGGGCATGCATGTTTTCAAACGAATGATGGGGCTGCATAGGATGCTTTAATGCCATTGGAATATCATTTTTACTGAGGGCATAGTTTTTGGCTGGGGGATTATTAGACTACGTTTGTGCAATAGAATCTGGATACTAGCTAGCTCCGCCAAAGAGACAACTACTTAGTTCTACTAGTCAGTCGGTTTATTGCCGAGAGGGCAGGCACTACTATTTCTTCCATTTTTTTTCATTTTGATCAACAGCCATAGCAAGCACACTCCGTTCACAGAATTGTTAACAGAAGCAAACAGCAACTGTTGGATCTGCTGAAAATAGATATTTGAACTAAACAGAATAGCACAAATTAGCTCATGGACATGGCCACAGTAACGAATCCACCAGAAAACATTTTCCATTAGGGTCTATGAATACACTGATAATCAAAACACCAAAGTTTAGTATCATTGCAAAACAAGAGCGCTTTGGTTCAATCCCCCAGTAGTAATAAGGTAAAGCAGTTATGACAGCAATAGGGAATCTAAAACAAGTCCAGGCACAAGACTGGCAACACAAGTTCTTATAGGCGATTAATGACAGCCTCCACCTCGGCAGGAGTGTAGAGATGGTATCTTGGAGCCACCCTTGCAATGTCGACGTTATTGGGTGTAACCTGAATTACATAATTTGAGTAATGAGTGCAACAGGTATGAAATACAACCTAACGAGCAGAATTCAACTTGTGATGCCAAGAAGATACAGAACATTAATTGTAAGCGCATTTCTTGAAAGTTTTGCCCAGTGAACAACTATAAAGCATTACCTTCTCTTCCATTACTTGCTTTAGAATAGAAAGTGCAATTGTCTCAGCCTCTTGAAGAGTAAGATCCTGAACATTGTTAACAAAGGACTAGTTAGCACAGGGCATTAACTACTAATTTACAAAGAACACCCAACTTGTCTGGCATAACTAGCAAAGTATTTTAATTGAGCAGTGCAAAACCATAAGAAGGAATTGAATTGAAAACACATTAGTAAGAGTAAACGAAGCAATTCTTATTACATCAAAGAAAAAAGAAATACCTTGTTGTATTGCTCTTGCAAAGTGCTATCGGCACCTTCTGAACCTGAACCAATAGCCTTAGCATTGCATTGCCAAAATGTGCCAGATGGATCGGTGTAATACCTATACAAATACATTTACCTCCTTTTAGGCTAGATGCAAGAAAAAGACAGCATTCATGCAAACCATCACTATAATTCGAGGGAAACAACATGGACAGGCTCATTGCAGAATTTTTGAAACTTTCACATGTTTAGGGAAATGACAGGGAAGAGCAATGGCAGAAGATTCTGGGGCATTCTTTGAATGGTAAAACAAGGCTATAAAGATACTTAAAAAAGAGAATCCTGGCAGTGATGTAAATGAAATTCATTCTGCTAGGTTATTGCAAGTCAAGGCAGAAACAAAATTACCACCAAGTTACCATCATTTGGCAACCAGGCCAGGAAACTGAAAGGAGAGGAAGTAGATCAGAACTTACAAGCTAGGCCCATGCTCGTCATGACCAGCAATGAGAAGAGACACCCCAAATGGTCGAGACTGCAAAGAGGAAAATGTACCATGAGTAAGACTTGTACTGGTAAACAGATCCAGTGTCACTAATCAGCTATAATAGAAGAATAGAAACTGTAGAAAAAGGTGCGGCTAGATTCCTAATTTAATGGTTGGATACTAAAAGATTAAATTCATTTTATCTTTCAAAATCAATCACAACAATTATCTACTTGATACTTGATGAAGAACGTTATCTGTTGTCAAAAGGTAACAGTCATTACCATGGACTCTTCATCACCTTCACCAAATCGTAGAGCCAGATCACAGAGTGCTTGTGTTGTAGACTCAACTGTCATTGGCTCACCATATGAGAATCTATGGTTCTGAAAATATAAAAAGAAAGTATCCAAGAAGTCACTCCCCCATGTGTGCATATATTTGAATAATAAATCTGGACATTATACTTCGGAAGATAACAAATTATAAAGATACTCATACAAACATAGTAAAAAGTACCTGAGTTTCCACACGTGCATGCTCAACAAGTGTACGAGCATCTGCAATAAGTCCGCTCATAGCACATCCAATATGCTCATCAATTTCCATGACCTTTTCCACACTACTGGGCTCCTGAAGAATTCAAAACAATGATGATCAAGAAGTTGCATCCAAAACAAGGTTTCAATCACTAACATATCTTCTAATCCAAAACAAGGTCTGAATAACCTATTGCAAGACTTTGGTGCTCTAATCACAATTAACTACTTATGGTAGCTATATTACAGATCCTCGGGTTTCTAGCTGACTGCATACATGGCTCTTTTCAGGCTGAACGTTACTGTCACGTGCAATAAACATATAAGAGGATGATGATAACCATAAGTACTAGACAAAACAATGCAATACGAGTCAAGACAAATATCGGAATATCAATTTAATTGATATGAAGCAGAGAGCAGAAGGCCTGAATCCATATACACAATGAATTTCCAGGGAATCAGATAATCAGTTTGAGTAGATTCTGCGTGTATCTCATGACTCAAGTCAAAGACAAACGAATAGTAATCGAATAGCAAGAGAGAAAGAGGGAAACCAGCAGTATTGATGTAATACGCTTCTCCACTGCAAGCACAACACCTTCTTTTGTCTTCAACCCAATGGCTGTCGAACCCAACTGTAATCAAGATGAGAGTTTTATCTTCAACCTCATAAACAGCTCAATCATAAATTAAAAGAAAAAGCGAGTACAGGCACTATTCTCAGTTGAACAGCAAAACAAAATTAAAGAGAACGAAAATCCACATATTATTAGAAAGGATATTTCCATAGTTTTCATGTTTCAGTTGTTTGGAAGTGATTAGGTGCGTTATGTCTGAAAAATTACAGTATTTACAAGCACATAGGCTCAATCAGGCGGTAACCAACTTCCCAATGCCAAAGGAAAAAGAAATAAATAGCCCATGAAAACAAACAAGAGTTAGTACATGTAGATTTAACCATCAAGTTTTCTGCTTATTCAGAAGGATCAAAATGAGGCATGAATTAGAACCGTATTTCTACACAAGGAATGCTTCATATAAAAAAAGGGGAATAGCAACCGCAGCACCGGTCAGTTTCAATATGATCAATGAAAGTCAAAACCACAACATTTATATGAAACCAAAAGGACTAATTGGCGACAACCCAGTTACAATAATTTCCACAACAACCGATTTAACCAACTACCAAGCCATTAGAAAATCTAAATTACAAGTAGGGAAGTGGAAAATTTTCTATCGAAACAAAAGAACATAAGAGCAAGGCGGCGGTTTTGGGGTGGGTTTTAGCTGAAATTTTTACCTTGATAGCCTCAATAGCATATTCGACCTGAAACAATCTGCCTTCTGGAGAGAAAGTGTTCACTCCTCTATCGTACTCGGTCCTACACCGTACAAAAACAAACACACAGAGATCAAAAATCAACAAAGACAAACCGAATCCAGCACCAATAAACAACACAATGGGTAGCTGAAAAGATTGCAACTTTGGCTTGGACTATGGAGTTTACCTGGTAAGAAACATCCTTAGATCGATCTAGCTGTGAACTGCGAGGAGGAGAGAGGGAGAGAGAGAGGGAGAGAGAGCTCTATTTGTTTTTATATTTTTGCTTTCGTGTTTTCTCCTTTGCGGGTTTAGATTTTGTAGAGCATAGGCCGCTACTTGTTAAACAAGACAGGTACCGAAACGTTTTCATGCTTATTTGGGCCTATTTTTGTTGGGCTTAATCAGAGATGCAGTGGACCTCGTTAACAAGGTTGGTGGCCCAATTTCGTCCTATTAGGATTTCTGCTCGAGTTCATGAACATAATTGATTTAGCTGGATCAATATGGTGTTGGTTCAAAGTGCTAAGCGACTAAATCATGTTTAAAAGTTTCAGGTTCAAATCCTTGTGTATATAGATAATTTTTATTAGGAAGATTCGCCTATTATAGTTAGGTGTACGATTCGGGTCGGATTCGGATTAGTCGGAGCTTACCGGATGGGGAAAAAACAGAATTGATTGGGCCGGTAAGCAGACGAGAGTAGGCCTGGTCCACTTCTCCTAAAACATAAAGTTTTATTACGAACGTTATCATTGAAAGTTGAAACATTAGTTAGGCCTATTTGTCGTGGATTGGGCTCAATAATGGGTGCCTCGGCCTCATGTAAAGGTGCGGTGGGCCAAGTTTCTATCAAGGTTGGATTTTTTTTGCTGATCCAAAGAGTTGATGCCTGCCCTCCCAACATCTCCCAAAGAACAAAAATTCATACATGAAAGTTAATCGTTGAAAATTGCATCTTATTCTTAGCACTAAAAAGTAAAAACAAATCAGAAAACCATTAAATTACGGGTTTGATTAGTTTTTCCTTTTCTGGGAAATCACTCTTTAAGCTCATAATTATGATTTTATGTCATACAATTCATCTTGGTCCATTTGACCATTGTAAGAACAAATGTATATAGGTCACGAAGAATTGGCACAAGGAATTGGTAGAGCAGAAATTTGGTGCTGCAGTGCTTAGTATGTCCAAGTAAACTAAGGTTTTGTTATCAGATATTTTCAGAAGAGTGATGGCTTTTTTGCAATGATACATCTTATCTTTCGTTTATGGGTCAATAATAATTGTTACAAGGTAAACAACCGCAAGAAATGTGGCCAGAAAATTGTGTGCTATTATGTTGATTTATCATCTTCTGTGCTTGTTGGCTGGACTTTCGAATCTGTTCAGAGTGTTGTTGTCTCGCTGTTGCCCTCCATTCTTCAGCTTTTCTATGCACAATTGCCATCCTCTTCATCAACTTCTCCTCCAGATTTGATCTCATCTTCTGTATTTTCACCTGAAAAAACCCATTTCAAATAAAACAAACTGAAGAACCCAAAAAGAAAAAATAGTCACAGAATGAGAAACTAGAGGTGTCTTTATCAGTTATACACTCTTGTAACTTAGTTTTAAAAACTTGCAAAGAACCGAGCTTCCAAGAATGAAGTTAACGTTCCAATCCCCCATGAATTTTTTACGCAAGATCCCCACATGGGGTTGCAATTTAAAACCAAGGCACCGAGACTTGCTATATGTGAACACAATGACTTGTCAACATTCAGTTCGCTTCCTGTTTTTCTACGTATTGGGGTCATATATGAAGATCATTGAGATGGGAACAAAAAGTACGTCTGGATTAGGAGAGACACTTAAAAAAGAAGGGGACCAGTTCAACCAAAAAAGAAACCGATGGGGACCAATCAAGAAAAATAAAAAAGGTGAAAATAAGCCTTGGAGGGGCTCGAGGACATGAAGCCAGCAATAAGCCCGACAAAGCCCCCAGTTGTAGTCAACATTCTAATCCATATTTTTCTGGATGTGCACCAGTGTGCTTGGATGCACAGAGATCATCATTTAGTACTTTATAATTCCAGAGTACAACTTCCTTCACATGGGTCTGTGCCAAACCCAACTCCTAAAACCTGGATTACTTAAACAAAGTATATACATTATACTATTGAAGCAGCAATAAAGTGGAATGCCACATTACGCTACATTGCAGGAAAAAAATGTATGCCCCAGGCAAGGCAGAGGCATTTGGTTTCTTATGTTGATCAGCAACTGATAATGATGGTTTAATATTGAACTGTAACGGGACATCAATAAGTCATCACATAGAAATATATAGTATCCAAAGATATGGGAATGCAATTACTAGAGTAAAAGGTACAAGTGTATTACCTCAAGCTTTCTTGATTGTGCTTCAGCTTTTGCATTTTCTAGATTAACCCAAGCTTGAATCTTCGCTTCTTCTCTCTGGTACCTGTAAATCAAACCGCAAACTGATAATTTGCTGTGCAGAACAATCGGAGGATTCTGGTCATTTTACGTTACAATGCTGTAATATTATACTCTACCTAAGGCAGCACTTGGTCTTTTCCTCTTCCTCCCATGCTGCAGCTCTTGCATCCGAAATACTTTTCCGCGACGCATTGCCTGTTTCAAAGTGTCTCAGGCTTTTTGATATTTCCTCTTCCTCCTCTTCCCTTGAGCTCCAGTTCGAAGTGACGGAATCGTATTGTGTTCCAAGATGAAGCTTAGCCAAATGACACTCTTGCAGCTGGGAAATGTCAATGGTGTTGTTGCTGCTGCTAGAGGTCTCCAATGCCAGAGGCCCTGACCTGTTGGCGGGTGTGTTATGCCGGGCAGGCGATGCGGCCTTGAATGGTGTGTGGCATCTTGAAGTTGTAGAACTGCCAAGAGGAGTCATCTCAGTGCCAATATCTCTGTGCTTCACCTCATGAATTACTTCAGTGCCAGCATGTTTCATGGACTCATCACTGGCCGAATTTCTGAAAAGAAACCCTTCTTTTGATGGCTCGGAGTATCTAAAATTTGGTAAAACTGATTCCACATCATCTGTGAATTTATCTAGTCATAACAGATGTTTTACATCAGTATTCATAAAGATAATTTGAGTTTAACATTATTTGAATAGATAGCTGCACCACCTATGAGGTCAAGTCGTCTCAATATAACAGTGACATTTTTCTTAGTGATTCTATTGCATATACATCTAACGAGCTTAAAAAGAGCTAAACATTAGCATCCCCCCTTAACAATAGACAATGAACCATTGATTGCAGAGGACATGCAGCAAAGAGACTACAACTAGAGCCCTGCCCACTTATTTCCAAAATCTGAGGTCAAAAGAATTACCCTATTCAAGTTTTTGATTCGGTACACAATAACGAATAGCAAAATCAGAAATGAAGTTTATTGAACTTTCTAAAAGACAAACTTGCAAAAGGAAAAAGGCTATTATTAGGATAATAGTGGAGCAAAAAGACACAAGTTGAGAACCAAAAAGCCTAATGGGCCAGAGGTTCCACTAAAGCAAAAATGAAGGTGAATTATAGTACCTTTTAGAAGCATATCTGCAGAAACAGAACACCTTCCATTAAAAGCTGGAGGTGGTTTATGTTGGTCCAAGGCCACCGACCCTCTAAAGTTGGAAACAACCTTGGAGACTGTTTCCTCCGTGACTCTCGATTTCTCAGAAACTACCTGATGAATTTGCTGCTTAACAAAGTAATCACATTGTTTATCAATCTTCAAAGACTCAGGCGATGGCTTAATGGCGTGAGCAGGAGAGTCATGGCAAGAACTGCTTATAAGCCATTTCTCCGCATCATCCCACTTGGAAGGGATGCTCTTTTTGGCAAGATTACCAACGCTGAAGCTAAACACTGGCCTACCAGGTGTGGGAGGAGCCTCTACTACTACTCTCCTCTGGGTAGCCGAGCTCACTCCCTCTACTCTCCTCTGATGATGAGACGATACTTCAAGAAACCCTTTGCATTCTGCGCTGTTATTTCCCATTGGCAATGACTTCACAAACTCAGAAGTCTCCTTGAGGTTTAGCTTGCAAAGGGGATCTTGAAATGTTGTGTCGGCAAAAGGGTTGTCCTTGCTCTTACCATAAAAGCTTGTACGGGTCTCTAATACTGTTTCCTACACAAGAAACAACAGCAACCAATACCATAAGTCCATCCATAATGACAAGAACATGGTCCATAAAGATTAGCTAACATATAAGGAATGTATAAAAACCATGGCAATGCCAAAAGACCAAAGAAGAAAAAAGGAAATGAGGGTTTTCTTCTGTTTACCCCACTAGAACCAAAGATAGGAGGAGAATGGAAGCATTTGGGAGGACTAGGGAGATCCATACTTGATGAGGAGAGGTTTTGGGAGGGAGGGTTATTGTACTGATTTTTGAACTAGAAACCAGTACTACTAGAAGTATATCTCTTTATGAATATGGAATCCTTTTGTTAAATCTTGCGCCTTGGCCTGGTTCCCCATTTTGATATAAAAACTCTGCCATCAAAGGAAGTACCTGAGAAAAAAACAGTTGAACAATGTATGCAAAACAAGGAAAAAGAGGGCATTGACTGCTGAGCAGAGAGCACTGACTAGAACACCATGGTCCAAAAAAAAGGACACTGTTATGTCAATGACCCCACAATCCACATGTTAAAAAACACTAGAACCACTTGAGGCAGGGCTGGGCTCAGTACGTAGCCTATACTATACTAGTGTTCTTGAAGGGAAAAAAGACGAGAGAAGACCACAAGTGTCACAGTGACGCGGTTATAGATAGAGTGATAGATAGATATGGCCCCTCTTCTATCTGATCTGAGGAAGGAGACGAAATAGTACTTCCATGAAAAGAAGTGTTAATGGTGTGGGGCTTTGTTGGGAGTTGCAACCCAACCAGAAAAAAAAAAAAAAAACATACACGAGCTAGCTTTGAAGTGTGAACTTGGGAAACTGAAGAAGAATAGAGGGTAAACATTAAAATAATGCACGAGAAAGATTTTGTCGTTTTGTTTTTAGGGGTTCTTGTATTCTTTTTTGGGAAGGTTCTTTTCTTTTCTTTTCTTTTCTTTCTGGATTTCTACTTTTGATCAGTTTCTGTAAAGTGTTATAACACTTAACAGTATTTCTCATCCTGTTACACGCCAGGCAACCACTGTCGCTGTTGTCTGTCTTGGTAGTAGTGGTTCCATTTGGCCAACTTCTTCCTACATGTCCATTGTTGTCTGTAAAATGCTTATTTATCAGTTGCTTGCTTCTTTGCTTTCTGGGCATGTTCTTTAGCTTTTGGATATTCATCTAAAATGTGATAGTATTACATAGTGATGTTTTTGATCCTGGACAAGGCAATGTCGTGGGCCTAGCTTAGCTGCCGTATCTGTAAAACTCTTTCATGTTTAGAACATTGGGCCACCTCTAGTTCCCTGGCCTGTTTTTCTACTTCTAGCCCAGGCTGGTAAAATAGGGCCTGATTTGTGCCATTTGGGCTTCGCTACGCTGTTTTGTTAGGACGGGATTTTGACATCTCACCAAACAAAACAAAACAAAACAAAAGCAAAAATCAGACAAGAATATTGCGTAATTTAGAAAGTAAATAAAAAACAAGAGAAGGGAAATCATGGACAGCAAACTTCCCTGAATTTTTTTTTTTTAAAAAAAATTGATGGTCCACACACACTGAGATTTCTGCTTGGACATTCTGGTTTTGATGGTTGAATGCTCAGTATATATTCCTGCTCCCATTTCAGAAAGCAAATCAAGGACTAGTTACTTCATGTCTTTCAATGCCTTCTTAATTATGGCCACCGTGGTGTGCACCAAAAAAAAACTACTCGAAAATCGAGGGTCGGGTCAATCTCTATTAGGACAAGACAATTTATTGTATTTAATGTTTGTACATGGCATTAACTCTTTCATGTACCGTCAGCTTCTGTGGTATAATATACCCCACGATGAATTAATTACCTACGTTGGCGTCTGAAGCTATCCAATCACTGCAGGGAAAATGAACTTTTACTGCCCACAGATATTTGATCTCCCGATTAAATAAGATTGTTGTTGTGGAATGCCTCTTGGCCACATATTTGAGTCATTGACATTTTGCCCAAATAATAATAATTGACAAAAGCTTTTTGCAACACCTTGTCCATATAGTCATGTGTGAGCTTTATGGTTTATTTGAATACTAGTTTTAATGCAGAAGGGAATAGTATTTGGTATGCATTACTAATTTTTCCTGTCAAAAAAATATACCTACATTACATCCACACTTCCATGAATAGTATAGCAATATTTCTAGGAGACCAGTACCATTCTGGCCGAAAACCAAAAAAGGTATGGGGATGTCATTTTGATCTTTTAAAGCTATTGACAAAATTCCACCTGAAAACAATGAAATGCCGGGGCTTACTGATTTTCGTTTCCTAGTTTGGATGGATGATGGTGCAAGACAAGCCCTGTTCGTTTGTTCTATTGACGACTTAGGGAGAAGAACAATTTTTTTTTTGGGATAAGCAAATTAATTAAAGAGTGTCTTGTCCTGCAATCGTAATTCACACGCATTCCTGGGTTGAACGTGTCCAAAACAAGTGTGGCTTCGAAAAAGAGTATGAGCATCACCACATAACAATTATATTTTAGTTATGTTGACACTTCATTATTGACCACCATTATATTATTTTTAAATGCACAATGATGTATGCTTGCCATGTTCATCCAATCGTATCAAATTTTAGTATGAACGGAAAATCTTTATTACTTCCATAGACATATATATCGTCCGGTGATCATCCTTGTCTGAACAGATTCCTTTGTGGTTTTATTATGCAACAACATAAATCAGAATTTGGGGTCCATACATGTGGTCTAGAGATATTTTACTTCAAGGCTTAATGAAAGTTGTTAAGGTTGTTAGACTTGGACACGAAGAAAGAAAGAAAAAGAATAGATTCAAAGGCAACAACCCATGTAGAACAAGTGCAGGAGAAGCTCTCAGGAAATTGGATTTCGGATTTTTGTTGCTAATGTGGACCTTTTATGGCCTAAATCTTGTCTGGAATCTTATTTATGGCCTAAGTAATTCTGGGATGGACTCGGCGACTGACTTCTGCTAGTCGTGCAGGATTTTGAGGAATGGTGAATTGGAATTGCATATCCAAATCCAACAATACGCTCTATGATGAAGGGAGCAAGAGGAGTATGTTAGAAGTTATGGATTAGGTCATTACTAGGAAGGAGAGTGGTTATATTCTAATGAACAGTACTGGAGTGGATTATAAATGGAAGTTCTTCCACAGGAAGAGATGCACATGGATAGGAATAGGATGCTCATCATTGAAAAAGTCTTTGATGCCAATTTAGAGGTACAGATTTTTTTTTTTGTTTGAACTTGAATTTAGAGGTATAGATAAAACAATGTGGCACGTCGGCGTTGCAACTTAGAAATATCAGTTCTTGGAAAAAAAAAAAAAAAGCTGATGGGTTCCAACAAGACAAGACCTGCAATCAATCACCTTGCCTCGGTCTAATCATCTAAGCATAGAATGTAAGTCTTGTTGCTTTTACTACAATGGAGAGCACTATTAACTCAAATTTGGGACCTCTTTATTTCATAAAATTCCATTTTATGCCATCCACGTTATGATTATTGTTGTGCTAGTTTCTGTTTATATGGTTTGTAGTAGTATATTACAAAACTGTTGATATTGACCTCAAAACATGGGATTTCCTTACCAAAAAGAATGGCAAGCGACTCTTGTAAACAAATGTTAAGTTTTCAGCCCAGGAAGGAAAATGAATGGAGTAGCTGCTTGTGAAACTGTGACTACAGACCCACCAACCAATGTGGAGCATAACCAAACAATATGAGTCAGGGTTCCTTAGCTGCAAGCAACAGGTAGAAGATAAGCAACATGGGACCCATAAAAACTTATATTTCCCGTATAATGCATGATGACAAGACACAACCTATCAATAATTTCATTTATATAGTAACCTATTTGGCCTACAAAGTTTATGATCAGACCCTTTATTTTATTCCCCACCTATCTTATACGGCACAGCCCTTTAAAGAATAAAACAAACCTCTTTTTCCTCTTCTTCCTCTTCCTCTCTTCTTGCAACAGCTCCAATGGCTGTTACATGCTTTTCTTCCCCTTGTATTCCTGTTAAAAAACCTTCTCTAATCACAAAGCCCGTACACAAGATTATGATGCTTAAACAGAGTCATATTCCGCTCAAGAAGGCGCCTACAACTCTAGTGAGATCATCCTTGAGAAACAAGGTACTATGATTGTTTATTATTATGCAGACATGTCGGCTTGTCTTTCATGTTTCTTGTTTCTGTCGATGCAAGAATATAACTACACAAGTTGAGTTGATCACATCATCAGATTTTTGTATGGTCAACTAAGTGATAAACTGTACTGTTTATGAACTTGTTTTTCTTTACAGGTTTTCGAGAATCGATCTGAAGGTATAATCTGCTACAGGGATGAGAATGGAGAGATGATATGTGAAGGGTTCGATGAAGGTCCTCGGTTTCATCAGTATCTTCCAAGAACACCATTTCAACCCAGGTAGATCATTCTCATATAAAGTAGGAAGAATTTGGAAATGGTCTTGGCTTTCTTGGTGTTGGTCACAGTAACTGATCCCTTTTTTTCTTTCTTCTGCAATTTTTCTGGTTAATCTTTTGCTGGAGTTAGGGATGCAGAGATCGTCAATCTACTTCATCAAAGATTGCTTCAAATTGTCAATGGTTGTGAGTTGCAGCACGATAACAATGGTGTCGTTGTTCTGCAAGAGGACTTCAAATGGACTGACTTAAACAAATTCTGCTGATCAATGACTTAGTTCTTGCCAAAATGTATTAAACAAACAATAATGTGTAATCTATATTGAAAATTATGGGGGAAATGTCTTCCCAATCATTGTACATAGTGGCATAAAGATCGCTTATCTGTCCCTGATGCACTTTGTTTTAATTTCTAGTCAAACTTCTATTCTTTTCTCCCTTCTTTGCTTGTCCTGACATTATCTGAAATTGATTCTACAAGTTCATCGATAGCTTTTCCAGAAGTGAAAGCAAATGAACCCATATTTTTCTTTTTCTTTACCATCTATAACTTTACTAGGGATTGGTAAAATACTAATATCTCTCAGTAATAGCCTCAGTTTTGACTCTTAGATGTGGACGAGGGAGCAAATCCACTCAGCCAACTGAGTCAAGCGACTCAAGCCACTTAGGTGAAATCATCACAAGTTTTTTTTATTATCTGATAGGTCACTTTGAATGGTAATGGTGAAAAGGCAGGAAATGGGAGATTCAACCCTTTCATTATGGCAAAGGCGACAATGTCTTGAATGTAATAAATTAAAAGAAGCGACTTTTTGCAAAAGCGACAACGCTGGAAGCAAATGTACATATACCATGATATCAATGATGAACATGGTTTCCCACGAATACGACTGAACCACTATCATTTCAGCTCATCATCGTTTTCGAGGTGAATCGTTGGCCCTGTACTTTCTGTGCCACCTAAACTTTGAAGGTTTAAGCCGCAACTTATTTCGAACCATAAAGGAAGCAACATTCAGGAAAATCATAGGATATGAAGATATTTTCTTAACCGCAAGAACTCATCCCATGGACAAATTTCCTTAATCAATACTGAGCAGAAAGATTGCTTAAGTAAGATACCATGGCAGGAACATCAAAACCCAAACTGAAATACCAGGTAAAGATAACATTACTTTGGAATACATGTACAGTATGCAACGCTAAATACATGAACAAACGAGTTTTTTTTATACAGAGATTTCATGAAGAGGTCATCCAATATTATGCCCCTCGCTGAAATTCCCATGGCTTTGGCTGCTGGCCTTTTTCTACAACTAACAAATAATTTATCTTCTTCTCTTCAACTAAAAATATAAATGGAATTCCTATCAAAAAGAATCATATGTGGGGAAAATTTTCATGTAGGGAGAAAAAAAAAACCTTGTGGGAAAATTGTTCCAAAGTGCATTATCTAGATGTACAAAGCACAAAGACCTGCAATATCATTCAACTGAAGCAGAACCTTGCGCATTCTCTTCAGCGAAATCGGACTGCGACTTACTTGGGGGGATAGAGGGAGGGGACCATTGATCAGGGACCATCAGAAAATATGTACTCATGGCTTTCCTGAATCTCTTCTTGTATTGCTTGGGAGAAATGACAGTTGGTGAAGCATTTTTTGGCCCTCCAAGTATGCCTGAAGCCTTCACCCATGTTTCCAAGTGCTTGTCCCATGTATACTGCCTCATGAAATCAATGATCCCAAGAACTAATTGATGGTTCTCTTCATCCACCCCAACCAATAATGAGTAGTCCATTACATCAATTGACTGCATAACCATAAGTGCAAAAATAGTAATTAGAATCATAGAACAGAGAATGAATTTGACCTGCAATTCTAGAAATCCTGCATAGGTCGGTGCTTCAAAATGATTCACAAAAGAAGGTTAATTTTCAACAACTCACCGCAAGAAAAGAAGTATCATTCCAGACAGCTCTCTCCAGCAACCTTTTTGCCTTGTTTCCCACAAAAATGGGAGAAGTTGGCATCGCTTCAATCAGATTCTGATCTAAAAGAACTTTGTTGCTCCCGTTACAATCTGGATTATATCGCGATCGGGAAGATCCTTTAAGATCATAAAGCCGGGTCACCTGCCTTCCAAACAGAAGGTTTTCCATAACCAGGACATCCATCTTCGACTCTTTGCCACCTTTCAGTTGTTTTGAAACCTTCCAAAATAGAAGAACAGATTGTGTAAGTCGCAAGTTAGGTAGAAATCGTCAGCTAGTGCAGAAAATTTAGTCATACATTAATCACCAGCGAGAACATGACAGATATGACACATTTTAGAAGTCTGCTGCTCTCAATCAATTTCGTAGAGCTATAAGCGTAGAATTTTAAGCAAAACCAACATGAGACCACCTGAAGTATAACTAAAAATATAATCTGTCAAATTAAATAGAACTACTGTAAAGGCAATGGCCCACAGACAAAGTTTGCAGTTTGAGGTTTAAGAATAAGCACCTGGTAAATCCCTAAAATCTTTGCCAGTGAGGTTGGACTTCTGGAGCTAATTGATTCCGAGAGATATTTGAAATAACTGGGTGCAAATTTAATAAATGACTCCAGTTCTGTCTTTGTAACCTGTTTGATGATGAACCGGTCGTCCAAGGTTTTTGCAAAGAAAACATTGCTCTTGCCACCTTGAGCTCCCCATTTCTTGCAACGACTAAGAGACCTTACATAATCAAGCTCTGATGGGCAACATATCCTCCTTAAAGCTTCGAAGCGCTTTGCGTAGTAACAAGTGACAGCGTATTTATTACCTGCACTTTCGTCTCCGAAAGAAACTCTGGCATGCAAAGCCTTTGTGTAAGATAGTGGGTCAATTATCAAAGAGCTACGAGATCCAGACATGGACAAAATGCTCTCATCTGTAGAGCTAAAAGTTCTATGAGGATCAGAGAACGCGTCATCAAGGGAATGAAATGACATGGAAGGTGCAGTGTCTGCAAAACTCATGGAAGAAGTAAGATCTGGGCTGTTTATTCTATCCCCCTCATCGGCCACCTGATCATGATAAAGTTGTGATGCTAAAGCATAGGATATAATACTTGTGGGTTCATCATCATATATGGGAATGACTGTGTCATTGAGACCCACTGCCAGAAGCAGTTTAGCCCCTCCTTGGAGTTCCGATTCCCTGAAGGAGGAAACATAAACTGGATTGTACTCACCCATCTGATCGAGCTTTCCAGAGCTAGCCTGGAAATTCTTATTGAGTGAACGGTAGAAGTTGATGAAGGGCATTTTCAACCAGCTAACAGATTCTTCTACCGTATCAGAGCCCTTGGTGGAAACTGCAGCAGCAAGGATACGATCCTCCGATTCTAAACCCTCAGGGCCAAGTGGGAAGAATGGAGAATCTGCCTTGCCTGGCTCAAACATAGAACGACTATCAGTTAGAGGTGCAGGGCGCTTCTCACCAGTCCATGCAGCATCAAGGGTCTCAGACAAGCTTTTTATCATGATAGGAAACTGGCCCTCAGAAAGAGTCCTGCGAACATTTACACTGGAATTCAAAGCGTCAGGCTGTTCACAGATGGAGTTGGCAGCTGACAAAAAAGTTGGACTGTCTTTGTCATGATCAAAATTTTCACCCATGTCCACTTCACGATCAAATGCCTCAGACCGGCGTTTCCCACCACCAAACTCTTCAGGAGGGACTTTAACCATCTTCACATCCAGAGGAAGAGAATTACAACTGCCAAAACCTTTGCCTGGACTACAGGCTAGATCCAACTTCATAAGATGGTCAGTTTGCACCCTGGCTTTCTCATCATGTGGTGAATTCAAGTTTCTGGGACTCTCATGAATGCTTCTGTTTTCTAAACTGGCTGCATAAATCAGACGGTGGTCCCACATGTAAGACTGGAAAAGCAACTGTCTCCGAACCCTATTTATCTCAAGAATGTCGAATGCAGGTTGGCCCGCTTTTGCTTCCCTTTTCAGAGTCTTTTGAACCAACTCCTGAAATTATAAAGGGAAAAGTTATTTCATAGTTGGCGTCATGTAAATTATGAAGCTATAAAAGGAGAATTCACATCAGTGAAATTACAAGAGGCCCAACAGAACTGATGAGCTGTGACTAAAACGTCACCCTTTTAAATTTTATACGATGATATTATGTTATGATTTAAGTGTGAGTAGGAAAAGAAATATAACATAAAACACCTCACAATCGTAAAATTCCAAAGAGAATCACTTAACAGTTCAAAAAGTATAGTTCATCTAGTGACTAAAAAGTCCACTCAATCATGGGATGATTGTAGACAGATGCTTGCAATTCCCTGGTTCATATGCATAATGGTTTCCAGTTTGAATAGCCTCCTGGAAGGCAATGCATATAGCATAACTTCTAGGATTTGCTACTTGCGTGATTGAATCCAAGAAACTTAACAAGAGAAAAAAATGCACCTCGAATTCTTCCTTCTCTCTCTTTAAAATCCCTTCAAGTTCTGTAACTTGCCGTTGAAACTCGGTTGGTTTTGTGCAACTGTTGGTTGTTCCAGTGCTAGACCTTTTCTCTGACATTTCACTCAGAGCATTCTGTACTTCAGAAAATAGAAGCTCTGCCCGATTAACCACCTGTTCCAACCAGAGAGTTAGATACCACGCATATCAATAAATTTATAGTGGCATACTCTATAAAAGTTTTAAACAGTCAAAAGAGAACCTCTTCCGTTTCTTTGCGAATCCACTCCTGGTTCTCAAAGTTGAAATCAAGTTTAGCAGGTGGAAGGTATACAGAGAGAACATTAATTGACGCATACCGGAAGCAAGCCACCATTTTCCCAAATCTGCACATGTAAAGACAATGAGCAACAGGCAGAGACTATATAAGCTGAATGCTGCAATGCAAGTTTTTGGTTTTAGCTTTTCCTGCTTCAATAGATGTTCATTCAAGTGGTATGGATGCAGTTATGCAAGAGAGAGACATAACCTGGCACTCCCGTCATCTATTTTTACTTTTCTGATCTTGATGAACGATTTATCAAATCCATAGAACTGAATGCATATTCTGAATATATATAATCATAGGAAATAGAGACATTTTCCCCATATATCATCCCATATCATTCAATATTCTGAACCCTGGGAAACATAGTTTCTGCTCTAGATTTACTTTTGGATGAAAAGTTATTTACTCAATTAGTTTGTCCACCAAAAGCACAAAAACACAGAGGAGAAGAAATTACCCGTAGAAGCGAAGACAATCTCTGTGCAGAGAATGACCACAGCTGGCCACTCTACTTGCAGCAGCATGATTTGAGAAACTGAGTTCCAGAAATTTTCCAAAAGATAGACCCCAAGCAGCATCTGACATAACAATCCTACGAGTGGCCGGAGGAAAACCATTGATGCGGGGACACCTCAGGCATCTGTGCCACATCCAGATCTTTCCATCCTTTTCCCCAGGCAAGAGTATTTCAGGCAGCTTCTTAACAGAGATGGTGAGAGTTCCTTGTCTATGAGTATAACAGTGAACATGAGCTTCTGATGGCATCTCACATGACTGGCAATTGTAACTCTGAAGAAGAAAGCTTTGTCAGCTTATACTTGATTGGAATCCATAACTAGAAAGAAAATCAATCTTCTAATAAAGATAAGTGTGTACCTGATCAAATAAATGGTCCCGCAAAAACCTCCCCAAAGGTTTGTCAAAGCTACCATAGTATTTGATCCGAAAGAGATGAGACCTCTCACAGACAGTCCCCTTCCACACACACCGGGATGACAAAGAAACCAAAATGCTTTGATGATCCGAAGGGGATGGGGGAAACTGCTCTTTTAAAGGTTCTGGCTCCTCCAAATTGGTTTTACTATCTTGTTGAGCAGAAGATGCCTCGGTACTTGGTAGCTGGGCAGCAACCATTTCCTTAGCATCATTGGCTGGAGGCTCACACCCATTTCCATTGAGATTATTGCCCGCGGAAGCCACATTGTCAACAGAAACTTTTGCCGGAAGAGAATCTTCCGAGCACAGTCTATCTTTTTCCTCAAATGTGTGAAAAGGACCTGGACCAACTGTGAAAATGCCAGAGATAAATTCAGACGAATCCAACCCAGATGAAGGTGGCTCCGCGAAGTCAAGGGACGGACCACCGGCCAGCACTTTCTCAACATTGTCGGCAGGAAATTTAGAGATTGTTGAGGCCAGAAAAGATTCAGGCACACTGTAGGATCTCTGTGGCTCACCCCCACCAGGTTGCACCGTTGTTTTGTCATTAGTAGGAATAGTGAACCCAGGTACAGTAGAGATGGATCTCTCAACGCTTGATGATTTATCTGGAAGTGCAACGGTTATTGGGGCGCTTAATGGGAGTTCTGGCAGGCTTGCCCCCTCATCAGCAAGAAAAGATGTCTCTAAAGCCAAGTGATATGCTGCAAAGACTCCATACTGGACAACATGTTTCACTTTCTTCAGCTCGTCGCCATTAGCACCTCTAAGCAAAATCTGAACAAAATAGAAATAATGCAACTCAGTCATCACATCTAAGCTAAACTATAACAGTTCACAAGATCAATGAATTAGTTATATACTAGTGTAGGAAATCATCAATTGAAAGTTTGGCATCAGACCATGCAATCAACAACATGATCAGTTTCTATTGAAGGCTTTGTACTTCAGTATTTGTCAACTTGTTACTAATAAATGAGGAAGTCTTAAAAAGTTGTTCTTACAGTGCCATCTTCTCTGCCAGTTAGAAGAGTGAAGAACTTACCGTAAAGCCCAATGGCTTCGGGCAGCCTTCAAAATACATCAATGTCTTTACCAACTTTTTCCCATTCTGCCCGGCACTACCAAGATGTTCCATGAACCTCTCCACATGAAAGTACTCACAGTAGCCCAACTTCGGGGAAGATAGATGATCAATTGAAGGCACAATTTGAGCACCTGTACAGCGAGCTATTCTTTCTAACAGTGGCCTTTTTATATTGAGAACAACAGATATGTCTTTAGCGAGAAGATACTCCTGAGCAAATCGTGAAACTGAATTTTCCACCAAGAGGACATCAGGGTTGTGGGCATCTATCTTTGCTACTGCCATTTTTAGATGGTCCATTTCCTAAATAGAAATGCAAATATCAGAAGCAAGGAGGAAACGTATAACATAATTAGTCATCCACAAGAGAGGAGCAGTGGGTAACAAGCTAAAGCTGAAAGGTATGAAGGGGAAATTAAACAATAAGCAAACCTGCTGTAACAGAGTATCAAAACTTGACAAGTGATTAGAAACTCGCTGGTACTGGAGAGCTCCTCCAAGTATCAGCAATCTAGCTTTCTCTATTTTCGATGTCATTCGACGGTGAGTGACGTTTTTCTTGCATACAACTCCACTGACCACCATACTGTATTACATCAAGCATCAAAGAATTAGATTCTGTAACAAATCAACAAAATAATTAGCTTCTAAAGCAATTCCACAAATCATCATGGAAAAAGAAAAAAGAAGATCCTTAAGTAGGATGTGACAAAGTTCCGACCTTGCAATCGTTGCAGCTACGAGGGTTCAAAAGCATAGCTTTGTAATGAAAAATAATACAATTATAATGCATCCGATATTCTTCCCCAAGTTGAGAACTTAATTCAATTATACTGTTCAGTAATGTAGCCCAAAGAGTAAACCATTCTTTTCCATTTTTAGAGAGCGCATAATAGGTTCTGTTTTACACTTAGAAAGCTTAAGGTTGCAGGAATTCTCTGACTACTTTCATAGTTTATTTTTTGCATGGTCAGTGCAAAATAATTATAGCAATTACCTCTCTGAAGGCTTTCCAGAAGCAATGCACTTTACTTTCACATACCCACCAGGGTCCATTCCACCACCTTTGCTCATATCTGGCTTGAGTAATGTGGCAGCCTCCCATGATAAGGATGTGATAATCTCCAACCAGCTCTCTCTGTCAAATTCATCACCCACAGGAATATTCTCGACCTGCAATAGTTGAGCTACCAAAGCCCTAAAATGTCCATCGACCACAGTCTTCATGCCCTGCTTGTGCTCCTCGCTTGACTTATCTTTACCACGGAATTCTCCACTTCCGAAACTGCTTGAAGCGCGCAAACATCCCCACTCTCCAGCAGCATCCCCTTCACCATCATCATCATCGTCAAACAAACCAGCTTCCCTTTCATCTTCCTCATCTTCTGGCTCGGGGGGCAGCCAGAGTAGTCCATTGTTCTCAAAATCCACAGGCTCAGTCTCAACAATATCTTCCCCATGATACATAGAGGAAGCTGGTTCACATTCATCATCCACCTCATGCTCATGTTTTCCAGCCACCCTTGTTAATCCTTCCAAACCATGTGAACCAAAACTATGGTTTCGAGGAGAGCTGCTTAAACTCTTTGAGTCAGTTTCTCCATCAGGATGAACCATGTGTGCTCCATCAAAACTTGTCATATCATCTAGCCCAAGTTCATGGTAGTAGTCATTGAATCGAGTAAACTGCCTTGTGTCAGTGTAAGACTGGAAAACATTATAATCGTCATCATCATCATCACTCCTGATGGCAATAGAGAACCAAGGGATCAAATAAATAACAGTTCAGAATCGATATCACAATATTTAAACCCCTAGACATAGAGTGGGAAAGTGTTAATTCTTTCCCTATGAACTTAAGCTCATTACGGAAGACAGTGGATCTAACTTTACACGATAATAAATCAATTAAGTGTCATCTGCTGACAAAGCAATCTCTTGTGCATGTTTTTATGGTGGCTGATGTATGGAATATCATCCACTTTGAGCTAATAAATGCATATGGCACAACTTTGGAAATACATTATGCACATACCAAAGGATAGTTGTAACAGAGAGCTAGGAGGGTATAACTATCAAACCTGTTATTGGAGAACATGTAATTTCTTGGAGTATGAAATTCATCATCGACAAGGCTGTCATTGCTCGTTCCTAAAGCCTTTTGCTCTTGATCATCAGAATTTCTCTCCATTTCAGATACTTGGCGTATGCTGGGACCTGAATTATGTTGAGCTAGTTGATAAGGCCCATCGGAGTGCTGCAACGAGCCAAGGGTGAAGTTACTGCTGTTAGCTGTGCCACTAGATCTTGTGCTGGCCAGGCTTGCCTCCGATGGTGAACCAGTAGGATCCACGCTAGGAACCTGGATTCCATTAATGAAAGTAGCTATCCCCTGCTGCCATTGCTTGAAGCAGTAATTGCATACCCGAATCTTCTCCCACTCTTCTCTTGCGGTCCTTGGATCACTTGATGGAACAGGAACCGAGTTGGCAGTACACTTGGCACAGAAAATCCGGCCACAAAGCCTACAGTGGTGCCTCCTGTTCAATACCGTGAACTGGGAATCACATTCATAGCATACCCTACAGCTCTGGTCGGGCATCCAAAAATCCCTTGACACGGTAGGTGGTTCCGACCGCCAAGGGATCCAAGACTTCAACAGACCAATTATGTCAGAAAATGTCTTGCCGGAAGAATCCATCTACAGACAACCCCAGCGATCCCTTTCATTTTGCTATACTCATCTGCCGCTATCAACAAACCATTTCCCAGAAATCTTCTTCTCACCCAGAATCCAGAAATAAAAGTACAATCTTTACAAAACCTTTTACAACAGACACACCCTGACGCCAAAACCAAAAGCCTCCAATATCAAATTCACCCGATCATGCAAAACTTAAATTCGAGCAAACAGCTGCACTTCCCTGTCTAAATCCCAATATTGAATTTCTTTCCGGCACCTACTAAACCTCAATCAGACACTTCCAACTTCAATATATCAAGAAAGAACAAAAAATCTGTTCTTTTTGGCACCTTAGCCTCAACCCCAGCTCGCTAAAACTCACAAGAAACCAACCCAGAGTCTCAAAATAAATAGCAGATATACAGAAAAAAACACTAAAATCCAAAAAACGCAGAAGCTCAAAGCTGCTTAACACCGCACTAACCACCACCACCACCACTAGAAATGACGTTGACAAAAATTCTTCCTTCAACGAACCAACATATACCCAACCGTCTTCTATCCCTAGATTCTACAAATCCAATATCCCAAAGATTACCAATATACAAACTATGTATATCCCTTCCCTACAATAAAAAGAAGATTGAAAGTCTTTGTACAATTCTGACAAAAGGAACAAACTTCACAAGAATATGACAATCACCCAGAACAAACAAAAGAACATCGCAATCAAGATCTTCTACACCAAAAGACTCGCGCCACGTGGTCAACAAAATCCGTGACGAGAAAAAAGAGCAAGCTGTGATGATTTTTTGCCAAAATAACCCGCCTACCCAGATAACGATTTTCTGTAAAGAACCAAATGATCCAATCCTCCTCCCCTGATCAGCATCAACATCCTCCTCATCATAATCACATGTACATCATCCGTTCATATATACAACGAGAGCGAAGAAGCTGCGTTCTCTATTGTGGTTGGTTTCAGGCAAGAACACAGAAATGTGAAAACAAATATGGAATACAACGCATCAAATAGCACCTGATAATAATCTCGCTTGACTCTTGAGTGCATCATCCGATAATCCATCCAGCTAATTTCTTGTTATATGAAATTCCGGGTCAATCCATTTTTTAATGCTTTCGGTTTCACACATAAAAATGATGGCAATCTTTGCTTCTTCCTATTTTTTGATAAAACTGGTTTTTTTTAATTATTACATTCTATTTTTTTGTCTCTTTGTTTTTTCCCCTACGCCACAGACAACAACTTTACGAAATCAATACTTTCATGAAAAAAAAAAAAAGATGTAATAATAACGACCCAATAAAAAAAAAGAAAAAAAGATGTAATGAATCTTACTAAAAAATAAAAAAACAATTCCAACCTGTTCTCCACAATGGTTACGGAAATACCCTAATTATCTTCACAAAATAACAATATGAGTGTGGTACACATCACTACCGATATGAGGGGCAGGATAGGTATTGTAGGTTCTAGTTGTTGACTAAGACAACGTTGCTTGTTGTCTGTCCCCTATTTTTGTGTCCATTATATTTTTTTTGGATTAGATTGGATTGGATTTGGTTACCAGTTTGTCACCAAAACGCGTCTACATGTGATAAGTTGACAGACAAATTGTTTGTGTTTGAGTTTGACTATGGTTTGTTGTTGTTTTGAGATCAAAGCAAGCAAGGGTTTGTTTAGCACCGGTAAAGGTAGATTTTGTGCCAGCCAATGATAATCATCTCTATACTTGCAAAAAAAACAAAGTGCATGCACTTTTTGTTGTTCTTCCTCAGTGTAATATCTTATCTAAAATACGCGTATATGGATGAGCAGTGCAGACTGGCAATGGAGTTTTGCCAGTTGAGACAACCAAAAACGTTCATTCCCGCAGAGAGGGTTCAATACATTTTACCTCCCTGAACTTTTGGTCAAAATAAACTTAACCCCTGAACTAAAAAAACCGGTATTTTAACCCCTGAACTTCCGTATTCTCCGGTTCAGCACCTTTGGTTGGACCGATACCGACTCCGTTAACAGAGTTAACGGAGCTTACGGATGTTTGACACGTGGCTCAACCAACTCTATCAGGACCATTAATTTGAATGAACATGTCAATCCGGGCCGTTGATTTGGATCAGATGGCGCAATCTGGACCGTTCCTTTTGAATTGGAAGTTGTGCCACGGGCAGTTGGCATAACAAATCTTCTCCCGGACTTCTTCTTTTCTTTTATTTCATTTCTTTTCTTTTCTTTTCTTCCTCAACTATCGTCTCTTCATCTCCTCTCTTCGTCTTCCTCCTGCTGCCTCTTCATCTCCTCTCTTCTTCTTCGTATTGGTCTCCGAAAGAAGAGAGGATTTAAAGCCGGGTTAAGGTGTACGGGTGTAGGGGGTTGGTCGCTGCGGCCGGTCATGCTCTTGGGGGAAGATCGTGACCTTTCTCCTGATGATCGGGTCCAACTGAGGAGGGTTAAAGGTGTTTTGAAGCTGTAAGAACAGTAAGTGTCCTCTTAAACAACTTTTTTTATTGTAAGTTCTTTTGTGGTTGTTGGTTTATGAATGATCCGTGGGCTTGGAGGGTTTTGTTGTTGGTTTGCATGGGAAGTAGGGTTTTGGTCTGACTTGTGGTTGCACTCGTAGTTTTGCATGGATCTGAAGTAGATGAGTTCTGTTGCCCCTTTAACTCGTAGGTGGTTGCTAAACCAATTATTGATGCTTGTGCTTGCCAGATTACGTTTTTTTTCGAAACCGGAGGTTTCTGGTTGAAGGGTAAAGAGTCCAGTTTTACAGCACAAGCATTGTTAGAAGGAAAAGAGGAGCGTGGTCATTGTTGGAAGTTGTCGATAAGGTAATTTTTTTTTTTTTGCCTTTATTGTTGTTCAGTTGTTATCACTGTGGTTTGTGGATTAGTTGTGTTGAACATATCAAAAGCTTTTTGATTACTGGTATTCTTCAATTAAATAGGTTTATGTTCGCTTGATGTTCTGTTTATTGCGTGAAACTGTTTGTGTGAATCTGTTAATTATTTTGTCAGGATGATCATCAAATGGAAATTGCATTTTGGTGGAACTTGGTTTCACAATAGGCCGGAGAAGCCTTATGTTGGAGGGCTAACGCTTGAGGATGAAATTGGCAGTGACTATGTTTCGTTGGTAGAGTATGAGCTTAGATTGAAGGAGATGGAATTCTTTCCCCCTGTGGAGTATTTCTACAAAATTGGAGATGAGAGTACAAAGGACTTACGGCTAATTGAGAATGAAATGCACTTGCTCCGGATAGTAGACAGTATGGAGCAAAGAGGAATAGATAACATGGATGTGTTTGTGAAGCATGCGTGGAATGATCATGACATCGCCAATGAAGAAGCTGAGGGAGAGCAAGATGGGCAGAATGCAGCTGAGGCAGAGGAAGAAGCAAATGGAGGGAATGCAGCTGAGGAAGTACCAAATGATTCGGGTGGTAATAATGAGAGTGAGGAGGATTATGATGATTACTTACCGTCTGAAATGTCAAGTGGTGATGATGAGGTTGGCAATAAAAGGCAAGACAATGAAGTTGGAGCTGAGCAAGAAGCAAATTACAGTGATGAGGAAGATGAAGATTATTCCCCATCGCAAATGTCAGATGAAAGCTTTGATGTTGCAGACCTTGATGATGACTTCGAAGAAGAGACTGGCCTAGACTATGAAGAAGACTGGGATGAACATATTCAAACAGGCTTGGATGAAGACTTTGAAATGCAAGGGAGTGGAAGACCTGAAGACTTGGAAGTGTAAGACAGTGCAAGACAGTACAAAGGGAAGAAGCCTATAGGAGAAGACAATGCAAATTTAGACAAAGGGAAGAGGCTTATGGCAGAAGGGAGTTCCATAATTGATGGCTGGGATTTAGATTTGGATAAAGAAGTGTCATCACAAGATAGTGATGTGCTGAGAAGTCCACCTAAATCTGATAATGAAGGTACTAGGAGGCCACCAATTTTGGCAGAGTTTGATGAAGCAGTTGACATGAAGAAAAAGTTTAATTTCTCTGAAGGAATGAAGTTCAAGGATTTTCAAGTGTTCAGGGAGGCTCTTAAGGAACATGCAATTCAAGTGGGACATAATTATGTTTATCGTCGAAATGAGGCTGGAAGAATTAGTGCGAAATGCGCCAAGGGCTGTCCATGGAGAATTCATGCTTCTCCCAGCCCAAGAAGGGATTGTTGGATGGTGAAGAGGTATCCAGTTGATGAACACTCTTGTGGGAAGACATATGAGCACAAAAAGGCTACTGCGCGTTGGTGGCTCTGAAATATCTGGAAGATATCAGAGATAATCCCAACATAGAACCAAGGGTGCTTGTTGAAAGGGTTAGGAGAGAGCATCATGTTTATGTTTCTCCTAGCAAGTGTGACAGAGCAAAGACAATTGCACTTGCAATTATTAGGGGTGATGAGAGTCAGCAGTATACCTTACTAAGGAATTACTGTGCGGCATTATTGCAATTCAATCTAGGTAGTACAGTGAAGCTCTACCCAAGATGGAGTATTTGAAAGGCTATATATATGCTTGAAGGGATGCAAGGATGGCTTCACCAGAGGTTGTAGGCCTTTCATAGGCGTAGATGGCTGCCACTTGAAAGGTGAATTTAAAGGCCAGCAAATCTTAGCTGCAGTGGGTAAAGATGCCAATGACAATATATTTCCCATTGCTTGGGCTGTTGTTGAGTCAGAATGCAAAGATAGTTGGACTTGGTTTTTGGAATTGCTATTCCAAGACATTGGCTCCCCGGAAGAGAAAGGATGGACCTTCATTTCTGACAGGCAGAAAGTAAGTCCTATTCATAATATTTTCTTGTCTAAGCATCATAAATACATAACTTATAGTTTTATTTACTAATTTTTGTTGCACCGTTGTCATGTAGGGGCTGACAAGCTTATTCGATAATGAACTACGCTCTGTGGATCACAGATTCTGTTTAAGACACCTATGGTGCAATTTTCAGAAACAGTGGCCTGCAAAAACCTTCAAGGACTACTTGTGGAATGTTGCCCGGTCTTACACAGAGAATGCTTTCGACCATTGGATGGGAATGTTGAGAGCCTTACCTGCAGGAGGAGAAGAAGCTTATGCATGGTTGATGAGAATTGACACCAAGCTCTGGGCAAGGCATAAGATGAGTTCCAGGACCAAGTGTGAGCTACTGCTGAATAATTTGGCAGAGAGCTTTAATGCTCTAATTCTGGAGACAAGAGATAAGCCAATTATAACTATGTTAGAAGGCATCAGAAGGCTGTTGATGAGGAGGTTTGCGAGGAAACAGATATGGATGCACAAATACACATTGAGGATTTGTCCCAGAATATTGAAGAAGTTAGAGAAGGCAAAAAATAAGGCGATGAACTGCATTGTCATTCCAGGAGGGTCTGGGATGCGATTTGAAGTCTCTCATTGCTATGAGAGTACTGTCATATGTGACCTAGACAAAAGGAGTTGCTTTTGTAAGAAGTGGGAATACACAGGGATACCTTGCCATCATGCATGTGCTGCCATTATGTTCAGCAACTTAGATCCTGAAAGCTTTGTTGATGATTGGTACACATTGGAACGATTTGTGTCCAGTTATGAAGGCGGCATTGAACCAGTTCCAGGCGAGGCACACTGGCCACAAGTAGATGCTCAACCTTGTCTGCCTCCAGTGTTACAAGAGAAGAATAAGCGTGGGAAGAAACCAGTTGCAAGGAGAAGAGAAGAGCAAGAAGATAGACCATCTCAACCATATAGACTCACTAAGCAAGGTGGGAGGATTATGTGCCAAAATTGCTTGGAATATGGCCATAATATCAGGACGTGTAGCAATGCTAGACACCCAAATGCAAAGCCTCCAAAGCCAAAGAGAAAGAGAGAATCTGTTACTGAGGCACAGAATGCATCAATGCGACAGTCTTCATCTGCTGCAACTGAACATGATCAAGGGGCTGCAATTAGACCAATGCATGATGACCCTTTCCCATCTCAACAATCTACTGTCATTGGCCAACATAGGTTGCCAACCTCCAACATACGGAATGTAAGCTCTCATTTAGTTGTTTAGGGTAATCTGGGTTATCTAAAATCCTAATTATCTTAATGTCATCCAGCAACAAGCGAGGGAGTCAATGAGTCAGAGGCAGTCAATGAGTCAGCAAAATAGGGCACAATCAAGCTTCACTGCCCAAAATTCAAGCTCGAGGCAGCAGCAGGTGAGGCGGCCAATGAGTCAGCAGAATACGGAGAATTGGACACCCTCAAGCTTCACTGCCCAAAATCCTGTAAGCTTACCTTGCTTTCGTCTATTCTATTTTTAATTCTTTTCATCTTTTACCTTAATTCAATTCTTTGGCAGAGTATGAACCAACCAATGAGCCAACAACATATGCCAAGCTTAAACCAGCAGCAGGTAAGGCGGCCAATGAGTCAGCAATATAGGCGTAGTGCAAGTCAACCTGTTGTGCCACCAAGACCTATTAGGAGAGTGCGTAAGGATTTTCCAGTAACTATTTGGAAGCCCTAGCTTGTTAGTCACATCCACCTTAGCATGTATACAAACAAAAGGCATGCTAATTTTTTGATGCCCATTAAGTTTGAGAATTAAACTCACTTGGCATGTAATGCTTAATGTACTTGTTGGATTGTTTGTGTGCTGTTCAAACTGAATTCCACTTTCTGTGGCTTGTTTGTGTTGCTAATTATGATCAAACTGGATTGTTTGTGTGATGGTTTTATGTATTGGATATGTGTGTGTCTTGCTTGTGTTGGATGTGTGTGGGGTTACTTATGTTGGATATGGTGATCTGGAGTTGCTGGATTGGATGTGGTACGGTATTGAGGCAGGGTAGGGAAGAGGCTACAGATTCCTTATACATCTTGCAGTAGGTATGCATGAAATTACTTTCAATTTTCATAACATCCACTGGCATTCCATTCCATTTCATCATGTTACAAACACTAGCATTCGATTCCATTTTGACAGTACATTCTACCCATTCCCTAACTACAGCATCCTACCTACACTAACCACAATTAACAGACAAACTATCACATTGAGTCCTAGTATGCACATCAAGAGCATAATTCCCCTCTTAGCGAACATCTTCAACTCTGCCACTGCATTACCCAAAGATTGAACACCATTATAGCATGCTTCAACCCCTTTGCAACAGACCTTCAATTCTTCAGCCATATTATTGGTTTCCGAAACAATTGAATTGGATTCAACCTTCATGCAATCACCACCCAATGCTTTACACCAACCAACGAACCCGCATTCTTCACACCAGTAGTATAACTTCTTAGGATTCTTCAAAGACTCTGAAATTCCTATCTTTGCGTTCTTCCTGCATTTGCACATCACATTAGAAAAGTTGTGAAAGTCAGCCTCTTCTCTCCTCCCACTCCTTCCATGCCTGTTGCGTGAAGTGACAGAGGATGAAGACATGGGTGATTTGTTATTCTGCAAAGCTGGGTACAAATGGTGGATATGGGTGATTTCTTGTTCTGTCGGTTGAAATGATGGATGAGGGTTTATCTTTAAAGGGGGTGTGGTATAGTGTGGCATTGGTTTTTCCCGGGAAGTGGCGTGGTGGGAAATGGGAATAAAGGAGGGAAAAAATGGAGGGAAGAAAGGGAGGGAAGAAAGGGAGGGAAAGGGAGGGAACGCGTCTCCACCGTATACGTGTCTGCTTTACTTTTAAGCAAACATTTGTAACGGTGCACAAATCAGCACCTGGATGGAAAATGAATTAAATGTGACGGCGAAGGGGTTTAATGTGAAATACGGAAGTTCAGGGGTTAAAATACCGGTTTTTTTAGTTCTGGGGTTAAGTTTATTTTGATCAAAAATTCAGGGAGGTAAAATGTATTGAACCCATATGTATACATATATAACGATACTTTTGTGGTGGATGCAGCTTCGATGACCAGAATACTGGAAAACTGCAAATGGCAGCCCAAAAGAACAGTGAAGAAGAGACCCATTTGTTTTATTTCGATCCACAGGCCATCAATTGGGAAGACTACTTCTTGAATGCCCATTTCCCTGGTGTGGTTAAAAACATGCGCAAATGATTCATGATGATGATGGATATTAAGAATGGCGTTAATTTCATAATATATAGTATATATGAGCTCCCTTTAAAAACAATAAATCGATGCCATTTTGGCTTGGATTTAATGAAGTTGACATATTAAATTATGTTCTACAATAAAACATTCATTAGCCCAATTAGCCAAAGACTCTGAATTTTCCTCAGTTTTTTCATCGAAGATGTCCCATCCTGTGTTGCGGACCATGCATCTGCTCATTTGATGCTGTAAGCCGTTCCAATGATTAATGAAAGCGCATCATCCATTAAAAAAAAATTAAAATCTTCTTGTGTCCCGTCAAAATCAATTTTAAAAAAATAATTTTCCTTCTCGAAAAGCACTTTTCCCTTGCCCGTAAATAAAGTAATGCTAATGTTCTATCATTCGTATCGCACGAATAATGATTAAAAAAAAAATATGGCACGATTTTTTTTTATTCCGGCCAATTTTTTTTTTGTTTGCTAAACAACTTAAATTTTAATTTGCCCCCCTAATATAGAATGTTAGAAACAATACCATCACTGATAATAAGACCACAACATCCACATGGTTTCTAAACATATTTTAAAATTGAGTTAACTTGGAGACATTTTCTTTGTATTAATTCGAATGAGAGCATGTTACTAGCTAGCACGAAGAGGAAACAACAGTTAATATTAATAACATATTGATATTGCTTTGCTCCTCATGCATCTTCTTCACATTAACCCAAAAAAATTATCTCATCTCATAAGATATCCTAATTTTAATACACTTCAAGTGATACATTATAAAAAAAATGAGACTAATAGTGAAACTTAAAAACTTGGTATACTTTGATTCGTCTACTACTTGAAGTTGCATTTCCATGATTAAAAAAGAAAAAAAAAAACATCTGTCGTTGAGTCTGATTACTCAAAACATGTATATCGTTGAGGTTGTTCCGATCTCAGTTACCTAGGGGCAGACAGAAGCTAAAAGGCCAAACTAGAAAATTATGAGCTAATATCATGTGTTCCATGTGTCTTATATATAAGTCAACTCTAATAGATAAGACGTGTTGAAATTTCAATAAATATAACTTATTTCATCCAAACAACTTATAATAATTATTTCAACAAAAATAAACTTATGCTCCCTCCATTTTTTTATGTCATCCAAACAACTTATAATAATTATTTCAACAAAAATAAACTTATGCTCCCTCCAATTTTTTATGTAAGACTTGTTAGGTGTTTCAATTTGTTGTAAATAATACGGTAAAGTGTTTTGAAGCGCCCCGACCCGTATTTACCGTAACACAGTAAACACGTGCCAAAACTATTCATTATGATAGAACAGACAGTACCACGTGCAAATATTATACAACAGCAACTATCAATACAACTGTCACCCACACTCTGGGACCATTATTCAATCCAAACACAATGCTCTCAGCAGCAACAGATAGTATCAGTAATATACATATCACAGGAAATCAGCAATACAGCAATATAAGCAATAGAATAGCAGCGGAAGACTTATGCACATGCATCGGTGGTATGGATCCGGAATCAGGTGGAGAAGAAAGCAGCAGCCATCGAATCGTCGTACCTGAACTACGGAAACAACTTAACCTACGGGATGAAAGCCCGCAGGTGAGGGGTGAGTCCGAAGTGCTCACCGACGAAGGATAAACAGTGATGTGCAAGCAACCGTAATACTTATAAGCAAACACAGACAAGCAACAACATTTCTCAACAACTGAACCAAGGCCAAAAGAATGCTTAATTATTATTACCAATTTTATCTTCCGGGCCCCCGTCACTGGACAAGCTAGGGTCGTACCTGGTTATCAATTAATTCCGGATGCTAGGTCAAGAACCAATCCACATATCAGAACAACCGGATATTCGGCATATCCGAGCCACCGCGGATATTCGGCATATCCGAGCCACTGGGTATTCGGTATACCCCAACCTCAGGCGACGTCATGCCAACCAGATATTCGGCATATCTGAGCCTCTGCGGATATTCGGCATATCCGAGCCACTGGGTATTCGGTATACCCTAACCACAGGCATGACGGGCCAACCAAACCAAAAACCGACCATAGCATCCCAGAATTAATTCTCAAACCATCGGGTCGTACCACTACTTCCACATGACAATTATAACAACATCTCAAATCAATTCCAATCCAATTCCATATTCCAAATTCTTTATCTCAATTTCCACAGTAAATAGTTCAACATCAATCTCAGCATATTATCCACAGAATCAATATCACAGTCCAAAAGCAACAATAATAACCACCACAGTCAATCAGCAAACATTCAACAATTCAGCAGTTCAACCGAACAACGAAGCACACAAAGTATTACAGGCAACATAACAAGGGTTATCCATCCTCACCTTAGCCGATATCAATTATGGAATTGCTCAGCAAGTTCCAAGTCCGGTTCCTCAGCAAATTGCTCGTTGTCAACTCCTATATCAATCAATAATATGCACATATAAGATGGTATGCAAATGTTATGCTAATACTGTATACCGTAAATTAAATATAAACTCGGCTCGGTTACTCCCCCGGGTTAACTTTCCATTATTATCATCATTCACCATTTATTTCAAGTGCCAAAATGCCATACTATACTTATTCCTATACCCGGTTACTATTCCGGTATTTTACTACCTTGATAATACCCTTTCCAAAATTTATTCCCTAGGTTTGTACTTTCCAAAATACTATTTCTACAAATTATTATTTTCTTTCCACATGCTATATACCATATAATAATTTTTCCAAAATTAATTTTCCTCAAAATACTTATTTTCCATACCATAATATATTTTCCCCAACCTCATTTTTATTTTCTTCCATTTAATTTTATTTTCCCCAGATTTATTTCTTCTTTTTTTAAAAAAAATTCGGACTGGGCCCAGAACCCAAGCCCAGGCTCAAGGCCCAAGCTAAGCCCAGGCGCACAGGATCAAGGCAGCCGGCCCAGGCGCACAGGACCAGCCCAGACCCGCGCCAGGCCCAGCACCCACGGTCTCAGCCCAACAATCCCAAATCCAAAGCCCAAACCTAAACACCTAACCCATCTACTCAGCCCAACAACCCAGCCCATAAACAATATCCAAATCCAAAGGCATCAGCCCAAGTCTATGAACCAGACACGACCCGACCCAGAACCACATACCTCGGGTCAACCCGACCCAAACTCCACTCAACCGGGTCGTAGCTCACCTTGAGCTCCACGGGCGGCGAGGACGGGTCAAGGAGTCTCGGCTACGACGGCAAGGCGCGCGCGACGACTGCAGGCAGGGGAGAGGGCGAGCACGACGGTGGCGCGGTGTCAAGGTCGGCAAGGGCGAGGAGTGTGGCGGCGTTGCTGCGGCGGCCGTGTCGAGGTGGGGCGTGCGACACACGAGGGAGGAAGAGGAAGGAAGGAGCGGGGTCGCGGCGGCCGGCGAGGAAAAGAGGAGGAGGAAGAAGGAGAGGCAGGGGAAGTGTCGGGTTTGCAGGTGGCGGTAGTTGGTGCCGGTGTATGGTGGCTCCGGTGTGGTGCTGCCGTGGAGAAAGAAAAGGGAAAAAAAAAAGAAAGGATGGGGGAGGGGTTGCTTAAAACGACGTGTGTGTGTGTGTTTAGGTTTTCTTTTTTTTTTTCCTTTCTTTTGTTTCTCTGGTTTGTGAATTTGCAGGGAAGAGGAGTAGAAAAGCTGGGTTGCAGAAGATGGAAGGGAAATGGTGATGGCGTGTGGAAGGCAGAAGAAAAATTAGTTTATAGGAAACAAAATCATTGATAAGTCACAGACTTAATAGGATTTGGCGGCTGAATAATTGAACTTCAATTATGCAGTTACTATGCTGCATGTGAAGTGTGGCCCACCTGGACCAGAAAATATCCGGTATACCCACTTATCTTATTTCTGGTCCAATAATTCGAGAATAATCCCGGCTTTTTTCCGAAGATTCCCGGACCCGGAAAAATCCCAACTTGGTCCATAAAATCCGCAGAAAAATCCCGAGCGTAGGACTATGCTCGGTTTCAAAATTCAAAGCTCGATTTACCACAATTTAATTACCCAAGATTAAAAATCATTGGTAAATTACTGTACATTAACTTAAACAGTCCCGGTAAAAATGAAATTTTTACCTGGGTTGTTACAGTCTACCCTCCTTAAAAGAATTTCGTCCCCGAAATTCACTCCGAAGCTGTGAACAAGTGCGGATACTGAGAACGCATATGCTCTTCAACTTCCCACGTGGACTCATTCGCAGAGTGCTTGCTCCACTTAACCTTTACCATTGGAATAACTCTGTTCCTCAATTGTCTGACTTCCTGGGCAAGAATCTGCTCCGGCATCTCTGTATATGTCAGATCCTCTGCGACCTCAACATCTACTGTGGTAACCACATGGCTGGATCTGATCTGTACCTCCTCAACATGGAAACATGGAACACATCATGAATCCGTGACAACTCCTCTGGCAAGGATAATCTGTACGCCAGGGGTCCAATCCTTTCCACAACCTCATACGGTCCAATGTACCTGGGACTCTGCTTCCCTCTTTTTCTGAATCTGATTACACCCTTCCAAGGTGCAACTCGGAGGAAAACTCGTTCTCCCACTTGGTACTCCATCTCTCGACGATGCTTATCGGCATAGCTCTTCTGTCGGTCTTGTGCTGCTCTCATACTCTGCTTAACTATCTGAATCTTGTCAACAGTCTGCTTAACCAAATCTGGACCAACGATCAAACGGAGACCTTCTTCATCCCAACATACTGGACTTCGGCACTTCCTTCCGTAAAGAGCTTCAAACGGAGGCATGCCAATACTGGAGTGAAAACTGTTGTTATAGGCAGACTCCGCTAAAGGCAAATACTGGTCCCAACTCCCACTGAAGTTAAGAGCACAAGCCCTTAGCATATCTTCTAGTGTCTAGATAGTCCTCTCCGACTGTCCATCGGTCTGAGGATGGAATGCAGTACTAAAACTCAACTTCGTCCCCAAAGCTGTTTGCAGACTCTTCCAGAACTGCGAGGTAAATCTCGGGTCTCTGTCTGAGACTATGGACTTAGGAATTCCATGTAGTCTCACAATCTCTGCAACATATTGCTTCGCCAACTTATCCAGAGTGTCTATCTGTCGAATGGGAAGAAAATGGGCTGATTTTGTAAGTCGGTCTACGATAACCCAGATGGCATCATGCTGTCTCCGGGTCAACGGTAATCCAACCACAAAATCCATGGTAATCATCTCCCACTTCCACTCTGGCACTGACAAAGATCTCATCTTCCCTGCTGGAGCCTGATGTTCAACTTTCACTTGCTGGCAGGTGATACACTTAGCCACATACTCGGCTACATCCTTCTTCATGCGTGGCCACCAAAAATGACTCCTCAAATTCTGGTACATCTTGGTGCTCCCGGGATGCATAGCGTACGGTGTCATATGTCCTTCTTTTAGAATCTGACTGCGTAGGTCACCAACACTGGGTACACATAGGCGCTTTCCCAGCATCAGTGCACCATCCTCGGCTATGTGGAACTTATCTTCCTTTCCACTACGGACTGCTTCCTTCAGCTTGATCAGGTCGGGATCTCCATCTTGTAACTCCACAATCCAACCTCTCAGGTTAGACTTGACTTCAATATGTGTCAACAAGGCTCCTGTCTCATCGACCGACAAATCAACTCCCATCTTCCTTAACTCGATGAGTGAGGACATCGAGTAAGTCGTGGAAGCATCTTCTGGTTGTCTCCGACTCAAAGCATCTGCTACAACATTAGCTTTTCCAGGGTGATACTCAATAGTACAATCATAATCATTCAGCAACTCAAACCAACGTCTTTGTCGCAGGTTAAGTTCCTTCTGAGTCATGATGTACTTGAGACTCTTGTGATCTGTGAAAATCCGGCATCTCTCTCCAAACAGATAATGTCGCCAGATCTTCAAAGCAAGAATCACTGCGGCCATCTCCAAATCATGTGTTGGATAGTTCTTCTCGTGTGGCCTCAACTGTCTCGAAGCATAGGCTATCACTCGGCCTTCTTGCATCAAAACAGCTCCCAAACCAAGACCTGAAGCATCGCAGAACAGCACATACTCCACTCCTGGCTTAGGCACTGTCAAGACTGGTGCTGTTGTCAGCTTCTTCTTCAGCTCATCAAAACTCTTCTGACAATCTTCACTCCATACAAAGACTTGGTATTTCTTTAACAGCTTGGTCATGGGACTAGCTATCAAAGAGAAACCTTCGATGAATCTTCGGTAATATCCTGCAAGGCCAAGAAAACTCCTGACTTCTGGTACCGTCTTGGGCGGCTCCCATTCCAAAACAGCTTTTACTTTGGCAGGGTCAACCTTAATCCCATCCCCGGATACAACATGTCCAAGGAATGCAACTTCTTCAAGCCAAAACTCGCATTTGCTAAACTTGGCATACAACTCCTTCTCTCGCAACCTCTGCAGTACTACCCTCAGGTGCTCTTCATGTTCTTCCCGGTTCTTGGAGTAGATTAAGATGTCATCGACGAAGACTACCACAAACTTATCCAAGAACTCGTTCAGGACCAAGTGCATCAAGCACATGAAAACTGCAGGTACATTGGTCAAGCCAAAAGGAACCACTGTGAACTCAAAGTGTCCATACCGAGTGCGGAAGGCTGTCTTCGGTATGTCCTTCTCTGCAATCTTGACCTGATGGTAGCCAGATCGAAGATCAATCTTAGAAAATACAGTAGCTCCCTGTAACTGATCGAAAAGATCATCAATTCTGGGAAGCGGATACTTATTCTTCACTGTCACCTTGTTTAACTGTCGGTAGTCTACACACATGCGCAAACTACCATCCTTCTTCTTCACAAAGAGGACTGGTGATCCCCAAGGTGAAATGCTAGGTCTGATGAAACCTTTCTCTAACAGCTTATCCAACTGTTTCTTCAACTCCTGGAGTTCTGTTGGCGCCATCCGATATGGTGCCATCGAGATAGGTGTCACTCCTGGCATCAAATCGATGGTGTACTCCACTTCTCTGTCAGGTGGCAATCCTGGCAAATCTTCTGGAAACACATCTGGAAACTCCCTCACAACCATGATGTCCCCCAAAACCGGAGTCTGAACTTCTTCACCCTTGGCAAAGGTCAACAAAGCATCTGGACCATGCGACTCCATTCCGACATCCTGATTAGCAGAGATACTACATGTGGTAGCAGCTCTCCCAATACCTGTCAGCAAAATCTTATGTCCACCTTCGGAAGTCAATAACACTTCCTTGGTTCGACAGTTCACCAAAGCACTGTACTTGGACAACCAATCCATCCCCAATATGATATCAAAACCTCCCATGTTCATCACGATCAACCGTGCAAGAAAAATATCACTATCATATGAAAGCGAAATATCTCGGCATATGTGGGTTAATCTGACTACTATACCCGCAGGTAACCTAACTCTCATTAACTAAACTCTCACCCGTACAGTTATGTAGTATTGCAAAACTTTGCGCGATAAATGAATGCGTAGCACCAGGGTCTATCAAAGTATAAGCAGTACTACCAAAAACTGTAAAGGTACCTGCTATAACCTCGACATCTAGGTGACTTTCAGCATGCTGATTCTCTCCAACCGGATCGATTCGTCTTACCCCATATGAGAATGTATATGCATGCACATTATACTAACTCATGACAGACTATGCACAAATAATCACAGCAACACCCAAGGACCTACTGCCCGCTCCGCTACCAAACTGAAGCGCCCCGACCCGTATTTACCGTAACACAGTAAACACGTGCCAAAACTATTCATTATGATAGAACAGACAGTACCACGTGCAAATATTATACAACAGCAACTATCAATACAACTGTCACCCACACTCTGGGACCATTATTCAATCCAAACACAATGCTCTCAGCAGCAACAGATAGTATCAGTAATATACATATCACAGGAAATCAGCAATACAGTAATATAAGCAATAGAATAGCAGCGGAAGACTTATGCACATGCATCGGTGGTATGGATCCGGAATCAGGTGGAGAAGAAAGCAGCAGCCATCGAATCGTCGTACCTGAACTACGGAAACAACTTAACCTACGGGATGAAAGCCCGCAGGTGAGGGGTGAGTCCGAAGTGCTCACCGACGAAGGATAAACAGTGATGTGCA
>JAKUCV010006389.1:1975-28661 GCA_028386065.3 Turnera subulata
GTCCAGTCCACAAGTTCTCCAACTTGTTCCCGTATGTAGAATTCATATCACATATAAATTCTCAACATACGCTAGTCTTAACTTATTATTACAACCCATCCGTAATAATAACCGACTAGGGACATTTAAGAATATACATATCAAATATATATATATATACTAGGGTTATAAGTATGTGCAAGCGTTTATCTCATAAACGATACTTATTGGAATAACCTTTAAAGTGTATGTACATGACTATAAATAAACATCCATGATTGGCTTTTGTGCATATTACTAACAAATACAACTTAGGCTCGGAAAATCCAATTAATTCTTCTGATCGTCGTACAAGTCCTAGAATTGCAAACCGAGGCTCGATAAACTGTATAAAATTTCCCGGTAACCCGAGATAACTCTTGGAATTAAATTCCAAGGCTCGTCACGTATCACCGAAGATCAGATTCAAGGTTCGATTATTCTCGGTAAAATTCTTGGATAATCCTTGTTTAACAACGGTAAAACTTTATTATCCACTATAAAAGTCAAACGACTCAGTAAATTTACAAAAATTTTACCCGGGTCGTTACAGTCTACCCTCCTTAAAAGAATTTCGTCCTCGAAATTTCGTCGTTACTTCCTTGGGTCCTACAACCATATTCTTCTTGCACACGTTCCATCAGTTCTCTTTTTCCAACTTGTAATCTCGTTTATGCCCTTACGCCTCATATCATTCCCTTATAAATATCGACCTTTACTACGTGGTAAACATACCTCCTTCATGGATTCACCAATAAGAACTCGAACTACCTCTGACTCAGAGGAGTTAAGTTATACTGGTGGTGTTAATCCCTTTACAGACTCCGATGAAGAACCTCCGAAGAATCGCTTCAAAACGAACATCATCGATCTCAAGGAACACATGGTGGTCTCCAGGAGACGGCGAAAGAAACCCGTTGGCAAGGAGGAGCCTTCCGGTCGCAAGGATGCTGATGATAGGAAGGGCAAAGGAACTGCCCTCAGCGGTACTCCACTGCAAACACTGACGCAACTGAACACTTCACTGAGGAAGGTCAGCTCTGCGGTGAAGCAGATCGAACTGGAGTGTAAGGAACTCTCCTTTCAGATCGAGAACATACGTAAACTTGTAAAAGATCTAGAGAAGCAAGTAACTCCATAGAGTACTTCTTCTCCATGCAATATGTTATCAAAAATAAATAAAGTTGTTGTTTCTATTAAAACAAAACCTCTTTGTTAATAATCCGAAAACATAGATAGCGGTAATGAAATATATATATATATATATATATATATATATAAGAATTAAAACCAATAAAAAAGGAATAGAACCAAACCTGTTATTTGTAACCCAAAAACACAGAATGTGGTAAGAGCAAATATTTCATATAAAAATAAAAACCAACAAGGAAGAAATAAAACCAATCATAAAGAAATTGAATTAAAACTCGTTTTTCTTAACCAGCGCTCTAGATCGATCACATAGGTCATTGATTCCGAGCATCGCAACTTGCAATTGCTATCGGAGATGTCGGTTCTCAACGTGAAAACGTCGTTTGTTATCTCACAAGGCGATGATGACGTCACAAACACATGTCGATCCACTGAAAGAATCGGCAACCACTTGTCCATAAACTCCGCAAGAGCGAGAACGTCCTTCGAGATTCGTATCCCTCTATAATGTCCCAACAGGAGCAACCTTGTCGCACATGCACCGTACTCGAGGTATTGTCGCATCAATCTGGCCACGTTGGCCTCTAATGGATGTGATAGAAGGTGTAGAAAATGTAGAAAAAGCCATAAAGAAAAACCAAGATAGCCAGGGCGAAAGAAGATTGTGGGTTGGAAAAGAGCTGAAAAACACTTGCGTTTGTAGCCCAAAAACACACAAAGTGTTGTAGCAATAATTCAATCAGTGGCAAAATTTTCAAAAAGTAACCCTTGAAGAATGAAAACGGTTTGGAGTTTTGTGAAAAAGAAATCTGCTTTACCGATCACCGAAAAATCTTTTAGACTTTTACGGAGATAGGTGGGGTATAAACTTTGAAAAACAGGTAATCATATTTCTATAAAAGGCAAGTGGTGGAAAGAAAATAATCAAAAAGCATTTCAAAAGAAAGATTTCAAAACACGTCGAGACAAAATGCCTCCTCCATCATCTGTCTTTTTCGTTGAGGGTGCCTCTTTAGGGAGGAGGAATCGGCTGGCCTACAGCCTGATAAACGAGCGTCCTGAGGAACTACCAAACGAGCTCGGCAGGATGCCTCGTCTGGTCTTCGTCGACGAACTCTACTTGTCGAGGTTCTTTGTCACTCCCATGGAAGAGACGTTCTTCCTAGAGGACCAAAGCACCCTAAGAACCTCCTTTTATGGCTCGGCCAGTTCCGTCATGTTCTTCATTTCTGATAGACTTCAAGAATTCAACCTAGAGTATACTTGTCAAAACTTGAACCCAGGTAGCTATTACCAGCTTTCGATGACTGCCCAGAGCATGCGCAGAGTAACTAGGTTACCACCAACTTGGCCAAAGGCCCGTCTACTGGTTTGGAACTGCAGAGGAATCGCTAGGCGTTCCCAGGAGTTTTCACGTACCTTGAGAGATCTGAAGAACCAGTACAAGCCCAACATGGTTCTGCTCACGGAGACCCAGTGGCAGCCCGAAGACGATCACGGTGTCATACCTCTTCCTTTCCCTCCGGCAAACTGGTTCGAGCTTCACGGCCAAAACAACTCGGGCGGTATGTGGTTCTCGTGGAATGATAGCATCAAGGTTAACATTACCAATGACCCCACTAGTTTCAGGGTTAACGCTGTACCCGCAATCAACTACTTACTTCCTCCACACTTTATTCCCAACTGCTCCATGTCAATACAATCTGTCCACGAGCATCCCGAACTACACATCAAACAAACATCAAAACACAGCAACGTATAGTACACATATAGCACATAAAAATTAGACAAGCGCCTCTCACCAATCCCCCAACCTCTAACTTGATGGGTACTAGCCAAGACTCAACAGCCTATGCCCCTTAGCAAAATTCTATAACAATGCTCCGCTACCATTCTGTCATGCCCCCGCCTAAGCGCGACCGGCCAGGTACCGTGTGCACCATCATCGTGCCACAAGGCACCCCAAGGCCTATACACAACCTCACAGAAGCTTGTTGCCTCTGCCTCGCGGGTTACTAACAAGAACATGCGCAGCGTAAATGGAAACAAACAAAGAATGCAAAGGCAACAGAAATACCAAAAAGAATTAAACTCCATATCCTTTAATGTTATAGAATTCTGCTACAAGGGACACTAACTCATACAATGCCAATTATAACCTCTTTTAATACAAATAAATAAATAATACAACTCAGCTATACCCATCAGTTTACGTTGCCCGTACTCTCATCCTCGCACCTGAAAAACAAGGGGAGGAATTGGGGGGTGAGTCCACTGACTCAGTAAGTAGAATCAACTTACTAGCAACAACCAACAATACCAAACAAGCGGCAAATAGCATCCAACAGCAAGGTCAACATCCTGACCAAGCGGCCATCAGCACCGCAAGGTCCATCGTTACATATATAGTATAACATCGATACATATAGTATAGCATCCGTGCAATGCAATGCATGAATGTGCAAATGCTTAGCCCTATTATGGGCACATCAGCTTAGCCCTATTATGTGCACATCACAGCTCAGCCAAGGCTTACATCAACATCATCAGCTTAGCACCATAGGTGCAATTCACCAAGCAATTGAGCATCTACCAAGCAAGTAGCACCATCAATCATCACAAGTAAGCAAACCCTACTTACCAAACCATTAGGCACATCAAGCCATCAAATCCATTCCTTTGGAACCCTTAGGCATCTAGGGTTCATACTTCTCTATAACACACATATAAATATGCATCACAACACAATTCAACCAACCACAACATATAAAGCACAATTAAATCACATAAATCAACCTTACATCATCCAGGGCAGAATCTGCCCTGCACCAGCAGAACCTTTACCGAGGTTAACCACACAACTACAGGCCGAACCAGCCTTGGGCACCAACATAAACGTTGTATCCCTTCCTCTTAGCTTTTCAGAGCTACGAAAAACACTAAATTATAAGCTCTCTAACTCCAGATATGGCTCCTACATCAACTCGGGGTCAAGCAGCAGGTCTGCTGCTGGACAGCTGACTTCCAAAGAGCATAACTCGCCCCGTTCAGCTCCAAACCCCACATAACCGGTTCCATATGAAAGCTATGGGAGTTAGCTAACCATAGGCTTTGGTTTCACTCAATTCCAACCAGTAGTTTGGCCGGAATCATCACTTCAGTGGTCAGGGATCTGTCTGGCCGAAAGCAGAACCACCCAAACCACACCTCTCTTTCTCTCCTCTTTTCCTCCCTTTCTCTTCTCTCTTTTCTCTCCAGCACCTAACACGAATTTGGTCTGATCAGAATGAGTGAGAGCTACTTACTTCCAGCTCTTAAGTGATGGGAAGTAGGTGACTAAGCACCTACTTGCCACACTTGCCAACTTGGTGCCACTTGCACCAAGTAGCTCTCCACCTCATGCTTGTTTTCCACCAATAGAACCATGACACTCAACCTACTAGCTTACACACCAAACACATTCAGCAGCATATTCCCGAGCCACATGTCGAACCCTGATTGGTTGGTTTGGCAAATGACACATTTACCCTCATCGCACCCAATTGTGCACCGACGGGCACACCAATGCCCCGGTTGTGCACCATTCCGCACCAAATCGAACCAACCAATAATCCTCTTGGCCAATCATGCCTCTAGTGAATTTATTACACCAAGTTATCACATTCCTATCATTTCCAACCATTAATTGGCCCATTAGACAAGTCGAGCACTCGGGACACCAAACTAGGCCAACCGTGCCATCGGACCACTACGAACCTACTTGTGTGCATTAGGCCAAGCCTATGCTAACCATCTCATCTCAATCCAACACCAACACATATCACCGAGCCATAACCTAACCCTGACCAACATTCACACCAAGAATATGAACATCGCTCGCAAACTCCCGAATATAGTATCCAACCTACATGAACGTGTCGGAAAGTCAAGCTACACCCGGCTCTCATCATGTAAATACTTCTCTATATTCCAGGGTGTACCTGGGGTATTACATCATCCCCTCCTTCAGAAAATTTCGTCCTCGAAATTCAGTTGTCACTATGACCTCAAAGACAATGTCAATCTTTTCATGTAACTCTCAATCATCTTCCCAAGCATTCTCAGATGTTGTTCAATTACTCCATATTCTCCCCCCACCATATCTCTACCGTGATACTCAAGTGATAACTCAATCCAGTGTATCTCCAGCTTGTTTACCTCAAAATCCATTCTCAAGTTCAACCTCAATCCTCACTTAGATACCTCAAATGACATGTCCATTTCATCAATATACATCCGATACTCCCTCATGGTCACTTCTCATCATAATCCATTTCACTTACCTCAAATTGTCATATCTCCTACACTCGTAATTCTCACACCAATCCGTATCACACACCAGTTCGTGTCACATCTCGATCTCAATCTTATAAATTATAGTTTTCTCAACTATCAATCACTTCTGACCACGGCACAAATGGATAGGCTAAGCAGTACTTATGCCAAACTTGCTTAATTCATGTCTTTAAAAACATTTTCAAAGCAGTAATTGCAAATTCTTCATAAATTGTGGCCACATAGTCAAAGTAGTAAAACTTTGCAATGTACCATTAGCCTTCCAAATGTAACCATATAAGTCTCCACTTAACTTCTCGATATGATACATCACTCAATATGCTACTATAATCCATATACTGATTCTCTCATTGCTAATACTTCTACATCTTATTCACTCCACTACGGTGCATTATCCGCTCATTACTATGCCAATTGACCAACAAGGCTATTTACACAAATCGAACCACGAAACTTGAACTTGCACATTCATATGTGCACTAGCACTCTAATCATTAATCAAACCAATTGCCCAAACTAGGCCATAAGGTGCACTACTCTCACACTAACGCACACTAACGCATGCATAAGCACACCAATTACACTAGTTAAGCCACCAAAATATCCACTCGGACCAATTGTATATAATCAAGTCGATCATGCTTCCGCTGCGTCACTCCGTTACCTCAACCCCTTACCATCTCTTTACATAACTCTTCAATATCGTCTCCCATCCACTTCTAACCTCAAGTATTTCCCAAAACAAAAGACATACTCAACTTTCGTTCAGTTTAAGGTCATAACTCCCAAAAATATATAGTACCTCACAATCACTCCCAAATCGAACGACATACCTCGTCGACATTAATATTCCGTAATCTAACTCTAAGTAATCCAAACCATCTCTATATAATTCAGGGTGTCAACTTCACTCTAATGTATGCTAAGCACCCAATACATTCATAACCATCATCTTCATCCATTACTACTTAAGGCACTTAAAAGCCTAACGTAAACATGAAACATCCTTCAGTTACAAGCTCTGAACCAACAATCATAGCCTATTCCTTTACACCTTACTCTTCCTTAGATTCCACGACACTTCCTACTGCCATTCTATTACTAATGCCAAACTACAGCCTGCAAAGTGCATCCTTATCTCTTTATGTGCTCACATCTGCTCACAAACTTCTCTCAGGTACCTCGATTCTACTCCATTCCAAACCATCCAATCCATCATAAAACTTGTTCACCCATTTCCGACACTTCTTTAAAATCCACGCAATCAACTACTTACATCCTCCATACTTTATTCCCAACTGCTCCATGTCAATACAATCTGTCCACGAGCATCCCGAACTACACATCAAACAAACATCAAAACACAACAACGTATAGTACACATATAGCACATAAAAATTAGACAAGCGCCTCTCACCAATCCCCCAACCTCTAACTTGATGGGTAATAGCCAAGACTCAACAGCCTATGCCCCTTAGCAAAATTCTATAACAATGCTCCGCTACCATTCTGTCACGCCCCCGCCTAAGCGCGACCGGCCAGGTACCGTGTGCACCATCATCGTGCCACAAGGCACCCCAAGGCCTATACAAAACCTCACAGAAGCTTGTTGCCTCTGCCTCGCGGGTTACTAACAAGAACATGCGCAGCGTAAACGGAAACAAACAAAGAATGCAAAGGCAACAGAAATACCAAAAAGAATTAAACTCCATATCCTCTAATGTTATAGAATTCTGCTACAAGGGGCACTAACTCATACAATGCCAATTATAACCTCTTTTAATACAAATAAATAAATAATACAACTCAGCTATACCCATCAGTTTATGCTGCCCGTACTCTCATCCTCGCACCTGAAAAACAAGGGGAGGAATTGGGGGGTGAGTCCACTGACTCAGTAAGTAGAATCAACTTACTAGCAACAACCAACAATACCAAACAAGCGGCAAATAGCATCTAACAGCAAGGTCAACATCCTGACCAAGCGGCCATCAGCACCGCAAGGTCCATCGTTACATATATAGTATAACATCGATACATATAGTATAGCATCCGTGCAATGCAATGCATGAATGTGCAAATGCTTAGCCCTATTATGGGCACATCAGCTTAGCCCTATTATGTGCACATCACAGCTCAGCCAAGGCTTACATCAACATCATCAGCTTAGCACCATAGGTGCAATTCACCAAGCAATTGAGCATCTACCAAGCAAGTAGCACCATCAATCATCACAAGTAAGCAAACCCTACTTACCAAACCATTAAGCACATCAAGCCATCAAATCCATCCCTTTGGAACCCTTAGGCATCTAGGGTTCATACTTCTCTATAACACACATATAAATATGCATCACAACACAATTCAACCAACCACAACATATAAAGCACAATTAAATCACATAAATCAACCTTACAGCATCCCGGGCAGAATCTGCCCTGCACCAGCAGAACTTTTACCGAGGTTAACCACATAACTACAGGCCGAACCAGCCTTGGGCACCAACATAAACGTTGTATCCCTTCCTTTTAGCTTTCCAGAGCTACCAAAAACACTAAATTATAAGCTCTCTAACTCCAGATATGGCTCCTACATCAACTCGGGGTCAAGCAGCAGGTCTGCTGCTGGACAGCTGACTTCCAAAGAGCATAACTCGCCCCGTTCAGCTCCAAACCCCACATAACCGGTGCCATATGAAAGCTATGGGAGTTAGCTAACCATAGGCTTTGGTTTCACTCAATTCCAACCACTAGTTTGGCCGGAATCATCACTTCAGTGGTCAGGGGTCTGTCTGGCCGAAAGCAGAACCACCCAAACCACACCTCTCTTTCTCTCCTCTTTTCCTCCCTTTCTCTTCTCTCTTTTCTCTCCAGCACCTAACACGAATTTGGTCTGATCAGAATGAGTGAGAGCTGCTTACTTCCAGCTCTTAAGTGATGGGAAGTAGGTGACTAAGCACCTACTTGCCACACTTGCCAACTTGGTGCCACTTGCACCAAGTAGCTCTCCACCTCATGCTTGTTTTCCACCAATAGAACCATGACACAGACGGGCACACCAATGCCCCGGTTGTGCACCATTCCGCACCAAATCGAACCAACCGATAATCCTCTTGGCCAATCATGCCTCTAGTGAATTTATTACACCAAGTTATCACATTCCTATCATTTCCAACCATTAATTGGCCCATTAGACAAGTCGAGCACTCGGGACACCAAACTAGGCCAACCGTGCCATCGGACCACTACGAACCTACTTGTGTGCATTAGGCCAAGCCTATGCTAACCATCTCATCTCAATCCAACACCAGCACATATCACCGAGCCATAACCTAACCCTGACCAACATTCACACCAAGAATATGAACATCGCTCGCAAACTCCCGAATATAGTATCCAACCTACATGAACGTGTCGGAAAGTCAAGCTACACCCGGCTCTCATCATGTAAATACTTCTCTATATTCCAGGGTGTACCTGGGGTATTACATGGCGTCCCTCGACTGGATCCATTATGCACTAGCTATATAAATATGCATGTATCATGTTAATCATGTAGAGCGAGCTATGCACAGCAAACAAGCACAACAAACATACCAAGGACCTACTGCCCGCTCTGCTACCAAAATAAAACGACCCGACCAAAATTTACCCAACCAACAGTAATTACTGAGTAATAACACTACAGCGTGGCCAACAAACAATAAAAAAAAATATAAATCCACAACAGAAACAACCTCAAACAATCACAAGATCACATTTCCATCACCCAAAACGGAAACCTCATCATCAGCACAGCGGAAGCATTTCAATGTAACCAATGTCAGTTTATGCAGAACTCAATGCAAACCAATGGATCCAAGTCCTGTCCGATGAAACATCGCAGCCGCCGGGATGCATTCCTGATTTACGACAAACTAACCTGCATGAACTGCGTGAGGGGTGAGACCAACCACTGTCTCACTGATAAACTAATAAACCGCAGAATACAGGCAACCGCAATAACATCGAACCAACAACAAAAACAGGAAAGCATAACAAGCATCGCATGGCATGTAATCCAAGCATTTAACAGTCCTAAACACTTAGACTGACAACTCACTGCTAATCAACCACATGGACAACTGTTGACAGACTTTCCAATTTTATTATTAGGGCCCCGTCACATAAAAAGTATCGGTCGTACTTGGTAGCCAGGTTAGCTAACCCAGGGTACTCCCCGTTAAATCAAATCAAATAATCTCAAAAACAAAAACCGTGAGACCCCAAGCTCAACGGCTGAGAGGACCCCAAGCCCCTCATAAATGGCCAACAAATCACATATCACAAGCGGCTACCACCCAGTCGTACCTCTACCTTTCACGTGACATCTAGGTGTCTAGGTGATATTACCCTATTTTATTTTTAGTTTTTCTCTCAGACTAACAGTAACTCTAACCATTGTATATTACATATTCCCGAGCAGGCACTCAGCCTCACAGCTCCTCAGGAAAACCAATCCAATATCTCAAATTAGGTTACTGTTATTAACAACATCTCAGGTTATCACAAACCATAACTTGGCACTTGCCACAAGAAAATCAATCAAGGATTTCAATGTATAAAATCATCATCGTCAATAAGGTTCAACAGAATCCACACAATCAAACACAACAATCATCGGTACACAGAGCCCAAGTATCTCAACAGGAAACACAAACAATATCATCAAACAATACAAACTAGCTCGAGTATCACGGGCAGTATACCGAAGTTTATAAGTTTATATCCTCACCTGACACTCCTCAGAAGCTGTTATCTGGTCAAGCTTCGATATCCCTATATTTATAACAACAGAAATCACTTACAATGCACAAACAAGGATGATCATGCATGATGCCAGTTTTAGTATTTATTAGACGAATTGCCCTATTCCGTGTCCACTTTTTATTATTTCCATAATTTTTCTTATGAAATCATTCTTTCCAGTTACTTGGAAATGAACCGGTTATATGTCCTCTATCGATATACTAATCATACTTAATTTTTCAAATTAAAAATAAAATCGAGCATGCAAGCCGATATTCCGACCCTTTAGTCGCTCATGATATATAAATCCGGACCTTTTATTATTATTAACCTAAATAGAACGTAAATTAAATAAAACCGAGAAAATAAACACAATGGGCCTTCTTAATGACCCACTTGGAAAATTTAATAAAACATAAAGTTAAGCATAAAATCATAAATTAGTATTTATTTAATTAAATTAAATCATCCGGTTAATTAAAGCCGTTTTAAAGTCCGAGTCCGTTAATATAGTTTGGGGTCCGTTAATGGGTCATAGGTAGTCCATAGGGTCCGATAATTACCCAAAGTCCATTTCCGGGTTCACCGGAATATACACGAGACATCGCCGGAAAAATCCCGAGACTACCGGATTGCGGTCAGCACTGTTCCCGCAATTACTGTTCACAGCAGTCTATTGCTCCACTGTTACTGTTCGTCAATCATCCAACAAAACACCAACACCGTACCACCACGCCAACAACCCAAAACACCACAACCCACAGCCATAGAACCACCATTAACAGCATCACAGCAATCCCCAATCAACCCATATCCACCAACAAAAATCCAAGCAAGCCAAAATCAGTTCCAATTCAATCGGCATACATCAATCCAAGAATGTCTTAATTAACCCAGCATCAATCACAGAGGATTAATTAGGCGGCAGCAACTTACCCCAAGAGCGGCGCGATTAAGGAGAAGCGGCGGCAACTTGTGGGCGGCGAGAAAACAGAGAAGAGAGAGGCTGGGATCGGCGGCGCGACTGAGTAGGGCGGTGACCATAGCAGGGGAAGAGGAGCAATGGTGACGCGGTCGATGGATTCATGGACAAGGCGGCGCACCAGGAACTGAGGAGAGGAAAAAGGGTGCAGCGGTGGTGGCTTACCCAACTCGCGGAGTTGTGGAGGAAGGAGGGAGGATCGGTCCTCTGTGCATGGTGGTGGCTCGAGCTCAGACCTCGGTGGTGGTCACGAGGCGTGATGCCAATGCGAGGAGGAGGACGGCGGCAGGAGGCGAGTTGGTTCGGTCGGCTTCACGTGGAGATGGAGACGCGGCGGTGGCGGTTGCAGCGAAGGGGAGCGGCGATGGGACTTACAGCGGTGGCGACGGGAGGAAGGAGAAGAAGAGAAGAGAAACGGGCTGGGACGGCTGTGTTGCGCAGGAGATGGAGGAAATGCCGAGACAGGCAACAAGGGGGAAGGATTTAAGGAGAAGAAGGGAGAAAGAGGACAAGAGAAGAAAGAAAAATCTGGGAGGAAAAGAAAAAAAATCAAGCACAGGGAAGGAGAAGGGAAGAATCGGGAAGAGAGGTAATGGGGAATGAAAAAAAAAAAAGAGTAAAGTAGAAGGAGAGAAAGAAATAATAATCTAGAAGAAGAAGAAAAAGGTAGGGAAAAAGAAAAATAGATGGGAAAGAAGAAAAAGAAAGTGGGAAAAGAAAAAAAAGAAGAAAAAGACAAAGAAGCTGGCCCGGGAGAGAGAAAAATGGTCACTCGAGTATCGAAAAAATTATTGGTCCGGGAATAGACCAAAATACCCTCACAATCGACTTTTAATCCGTTAACGTCTCATGGGCATTTTCGTCTTTTCGGAATTCTTTCCGATTCCGAAAATACAACTTAGGCTCGGAAAATCCAATTAATTCTTCTGATCGTCGTACAAGTCCTAGAATTGCAAACCGAGGCTCAATAAGCTGTATAAAATTCCTCGGTAACCCGAGATAACTCTTGGAATTAAATTCCAAGGCTCGTCACGTATCCCCGAAGATCAGATTCAAGGTTCGATTATTCTCGGTAAAATTCTCGGATAATCCTTGTTTAACAACGGTAAAACTTTATTATCCACTATAAAAGTCAAATGACTCGGTAAATTTACAAAAAAATTTCCCGGGTCTTTACAGTCGAAGACAGAAAATTTATCCAAAATATTAGGCATCTCTCTTTTGGTTGATTTTTTTTTATTGCTTTTCCATCCGGTCCAGAGTTTTGTCTCGACTAATCTGTCCCTGGGTCGTGCTCCTGGTTATGGTGGGTGAGTCTCCCCTCAATCATAAAAAAATTTAAAAAACAGACAGACAAAATAAAAAAGCATAGCGACAAAAAGTTGAACCTTAAATGAATTTATATCTATTTGCTCCACGTATAGATCTTCTAACCATATTCTTACTGTGTGAATGAGAGTACACCTGAATTAATATTATTTGCCCCAAAAAAACAGAAGAAGTAATCCGGTAGCAATTTCGTCTTTTCTCATTCTGAGCCTGAAAAATCAACTTGTGCTCGTAAATTCTGTAAAAATTCCCAGAACGTCTGGTAACTCTCGAAAATTGAATTCTGAGGCTCGGCTACTGTAGAAAAAATCCGTAATTATTTATGTGTGGTAAAAATATCCAAGTTACTCTAGTAGAGAATCCAATAGTCACTGTAAAGGTTAGAACGAATCGGTAAAATTTACCAAGGGTCATTACATATTAAATTTTAAAGGTCAACTAATTATAGCAATGTAACTTTATATCATGATATAAGCTATATTACGAATTTTTTGAAAAAAAAATTCTTTCTTATAATACCCTAAGAAGGACAAATCACATATAATTCTTTTAAACTTCTTTTTTCGAATGAATCATCCATATTTTGAAGTTATGTTAATATTAAAATTTTAAAACAAAAGGAACATAATGTTTTTAATTAAAAATGTAAATTAAAAATATAATTAAATTAAAATTTTGTTTATGTGTCCATATCCTATTGAGTCACATACTCATAAAGCCGTCTTAAAATGATTAAAAATAATTATTAAAAACATAGAAACAATGATATTTATCAACTAAAGTAATAAACTATGATTTCTAATAAAAATAAAAGAAAAATAATTTAAAAAATAAATTGACAATAGCTTTTATTGTTTTTAATTTTTATATATTGATTTACATTAGTAAGAAGGATTACCAATTTAGTTAAACTCAACAATATATTTTGTAATAAAAAATTATTTGTAGTAAAGAATTGAAACGATGGTATTCATGGTATTCATGAATTTCAAAAGGTGATGTTGCAAATTTAAGGTAGTAAGGTAATACAAATTAATAACTGGCATTAACTATTTATAACTAAATATCTATTATACATTGGTTAAAAGATGCAGTGTGTCCTTTCACTTTTCCGATTTCAATGTTTGTGTCCCTCTTCTTTTTATTTCAAACATTATATCCCCGAACCTGTTAGAAATAGAGCAATGTTGTCCAAAATCCCTCCAATTGCCGGTCGTCCAATCACAGCCCGCCACCTGTCTCGGGGACGGGCCCGGCATCCAGGTGGAAAATGTTTTAACCCCCTTCTTATTTTCCAAAAAATCAAGATTTTTTAGAAATGGTAGAAAAAAAAAATGTAAAAGCTCCTAATTCTCACTTAGTTTTAATTTTATGTTATAAGTTAATTCTAAAAATATTTTAAAAGGAAAAATAAACACAATTTTTAAAAAAAATCAGCTACTTTCACCATTATTTCTATATATACGCAAAAAAGAAAAAAAAATCCTCATCGGCGCCATCTAAAGAACACCAGCACTGCCAGCAATTATAGCAGCAACTCCTCTTCTCATGGGAGGAGGCCGCCCCTCGCCATTATCCTCACCCCACCTTGGCTGAAAAAAAAAAAGTGATTTTATTAGTAAGTAAATCTCAACCAGATCCACAATCATTGCAATTACATTAATTATACCACTAATCAAGGCAAAACTGTTACCGTGTGCATTCATAGAAATCTTAGTGTGCATTCAATTCATTATTCACTACTGACTCTTTTCATACCCACCAATGAATCACACACAAAGAATGTATTCCCTACTAAAATCGTTACAAACACCAACAGTAACAAATAAATTGAAATCAAGAGGAAAAAGCTAATGAAAAAAAAATAGGAAATAATACCAGGTGGAGGAGAAACCGAATATGGGATGAAGGGGTTGGGGTCCTTGTGTGCAACTCTGCCGGGTTGATTTCCCTTGTCAAGCTCGGCGCAACAGTTGGGCTCGATCCAACCGACGGCGGGGCGAGGAGGGGCGGCGCTGGAGCAGAGAAGGAGAGGGAAGAGATCCTCTTACAGGGAGGAGGAGGCGAGGGGGCCGACGGACGATAAGCTCTCGTGTGTTGCCCCAACCGCCCAAACTCCTCACCACACCGTATCTCACTTAGTGCCGGTCCCCCTCCCTTCTCAATATCCTCCTCTTCCATCAGATCCGTCGTACTCTGTTTGTTTTCTTCTAATTGTTTTTTTTTTTAAATAACATGGAAATACACAGGCACATCGTCGAATTGGTTTTAGTTTTTATGCTTTTCTATACTATTTATTATACTATTTTGAAAATAAAAGATTTGAAAGATAGAAAAAAAAAGAAGATCAAATAAAACCATACACGGGACCTGACTCGACACGTCAGCCCACATCCTTCTTTATCCTTCTTTTTTATTTTTTATTTTTCACTTCTTAAAATGAAATTTAAAATTTTGGATATTTGGAAGAAGGGAATAACAAAAAAAATGATCTGTGTTGACCCTATATTATGAAAGGTGTCGAATTATGGTTGGTAAACCGGCAAATACAGGTAAAGAGGACGAGTTTTGTATATTTTCAACAGGTTGGGGGACTTGATCTTTGAGTTTTGAAAGAATGGGACACAAATATTGAAATCGGAAAAGTGAAAGGACAAACTGCGTCTTTTAACCATTATACATATATAGCATGTAACAGCCCGGGTAATTTTTCGTATTTTTACCAGTACCATAAAAAGGTTTTTATACAGTTATTACCATTAAAAATAATCTTGGGTAATTAATTTATGGTAACTCGAGCTTTGGATTCCGAAACCGAACCCTGTCCCATGTTCGGGATTTTTCTGCGGATTTTTCGGACCAAAGTTGAAATTTTTCAGGTCCAGGAATCTTTAGAAAAGTCGGGTTTAACCCCGAGTTATCGGACCAGAAATAAAGTCAAGGGGGTACATTAGTTATTTTCTGGTCCGGACAGAACCCGCTTCACATGCTGCACAGTGTTGAGTCTGCAGCCGCCAACCACTGTGAAGCCTGTGAGCTGATTGTACTACCCGTGCCTCACCAGTGTCTTGCTCGTGCTTCACCAGTCTGCATGTCCTTTACCTGTGCCTTCATCTGCCATTCTAGTGCACCACACCCTGACCTTCTTCCTCCTGCAAGTCACCTCCAGAGACCTTTCTTCCCTGCAAAACACAAACCGTTCCTTCACTCCTGCAACCAAACTCACCCAGTGCAAACACCTATGAAAGAAAACCAAGCCAAGGAAAAAAAAAACAAACAACACAACACACACACCCACCAAAACTGTGTCGTTTTGGCAACCCCCACATCTTCTTTCTCTTTTCTTCTCCTACCTTCTGCCGCCACCACACCCGGCCGAGACCACCACTGCCGACCACCACCACAACACCTCACGCATCACCTGCGACCGCCACCTGCCATCCCTTCTTCTCCCTCGTTCCTCGTCGCGGTAACCCGAAGCAACCGCCTCCCTTCCCGATGCAGATCGACCACCGCAGCCGACGACGACCCGCAGCTGCCGCCGTGAGTCGCCACCTCCCTCGCATCGCCTCGCCATCGCCCGTCTTGTGCCACCTCGCCTTGCGTGCGCAGTCGCCTCCTCTCAGCCGTCACCTCGCTCGTCGCGCCGTCCACTTAGGTGAGCTGCAGACCCGTTTGTGGTGACGACCCGGATGGGTCATGATGTGGGTCGGGTTGACCCGGGTTTCAGGATGGTTTGGGCTGGGCGTGTTGGGTTTGGAGTCGGGTTAGAGCTGGGCTGATGTGCACCTGGGCCTACACCTGGGCTCCTGCTTGGAGCTTGGGTCTGGTCTATGTAGTGGGCTGGGTAGGCACTATTGGCCCAGTCCGGATTTAATAAAAAAAAGAAAAGATATTCTGGGAAAATAAAAATAATTTGTGGAAATAATATTTTGGGAAATAACTTGGGAAATAAAATTCTGAAAATGGGAAAAGTATATTATATATGGTAAATAATAATTATTTTGTGGAAAATAATTATGGAAAGGGTATTATCAAGGTAATAAAATACCAGAATAATATCCGGGTATGAGTAAGTATGGTATTATTTTGACACCTAGAAATAAATGGTGAATTATGATGATAATGGAAAATTAACCCGGGGGAGTAACCGAGACGAGTCAATATTTATTTTTCGGTATACAGTACTAGCATGACATTTGCATATCACTTATGTGTGCATATTACTTGATTGATATAGGAGTTGATAACGAGCAGATACCTGAGGAACCGGACTTGGAGTCTGTTGGACATTTCCAAACCTGATAATCTGCTAAGGTGAAGATGGATAACCTTGGATATGTTCCCGTAATACTGTGTGTGTGTATTTGTTGTTTGGGTTCAATGCATTTTACCCCCTAATCTATTGGTCAAACCTGACTTACCCCCTTGAAAAAAAAAACCGGAATTTGACCCCCTGAAATTTACAATTTCTCATTTTAACTCATTTCCGTTAGGGTATTTGTGTTGGTGTTAGTTGGCTTAACGGAATACATATATGATTGACACGTGGCAAGAATTCAACCGTTTAATAAAATTTCTTTTTCTGCTATTTTATTTTTAAAAAATATAAAAATTTTTATGGAAAAAGAGAAAAAAGGATTTAAGGCTTTAGCCATTTAATTATTATTTTGTTTAGAAAACAGAGGAAAAATAAAATATTTAAATGATAGTAAAAGGAAAAAAAAGAGAAAGAAATTGGACGAGAATAACAAATTCTTGAACGGTTGATAAAATTTCGTTTTTTTTGAGGAAATTTCCTCTTTGGATACTTTATTTTAAAAAAAATTATGGAAAATAAAAAAATTATTTTCAACCGATTTGATAAAAATTATTTTTTTGTTATTTTATTTTAAAAAATACAAAATTTTTTATGGAAAAGAGAAAAAAGGATTTAATACTTTGGCCATTTAATTATTAATTTTTTAAAAAAACAAAGAAAAAATAAAATATTTAAATGATAAGAAAACAAAAAAAAAGAAATTAGACGAGAATAACAAATTCTTGAACAGTTGATAAAATTTCCTTTTTGGTTACTTTATTTTTTGAAAAAGAACAAAAATTATGGAAAGGAAAGTCTACAACCATCAAGCATCACTGTTGTCGTCGCCACCACCATAACCATCACCATCACTACCACCACCCCCACCCCTACCCCCAAAATGACAACAACAACAATGTCAATTCTCCCTACAGAAGAGAAAAAAAAGCTATTTTTCTTGTCATGATTTTGAAATCCATTGTTAGTTCCTCATCATCAATCGCCACTACAACCATAACAAACCACCAGCATCGCCACCACCAACAACAATACCTCCACCACCACCAACAATTCAATCCACAACACACCGCAATAATCAAGGATGGAGGATAGCACAAAATCAATAATTGCCCAATAATCACTAGTAATCAACAACCACAGCACCAACTCGGTCACCATCACCAAGAATCGGCAAGTATCAACGGCGGCAAAGGGAAGCAAAAAGGAGGAGGCGCGAGGGAAGCTTTGTACCACCGGCACCGACGCAGCAACAGTTGGATTCCGCTTTGCTTCCTCACGTAATCCCTCATCCTCTCTAATACCTTCACCGCCTTCGCCGCCGTCTCACACTGCTTCATCCTCGGTGACGTCACCTACGGCCCCTGCTGCGTCGAACACCTCTCCATCTTTGCCCTCCGAGCAGACCCCTTGATCCACTACGGCCACAACTACCTCGACCCATCGACGCCACCAAAATAACTAAAGTAGCATATCTTTTTTCGCAAACAGAGGAGGCAGTGATCATCGAGGACAAAGGGAGCATGGGCCCAGAGGAGATGAATGGTGGCGTCAATGTCGCCGGACTCGAGGCAGCGTCTAGTCGTGAAATCGATGACCAGAGCATCTAGTGCTTCCCAGTTCACTAGCGTGGAGTCCATGTTGTGTTTTGCTTTTTTTTTCTTTTCCTGTTATCATCTTTGGTTTTGGATTTTTTTCCCCTTGCAGCTAGCCGGGAGCGGAGGAGTCGAGGGAGAGGGAACCAGTATCGAGGTTAGAGGGTGTGGTGGAGGGGGAAGGAGGGAGGAGGAAGAGAGAGGCGAGGTGAGCAGAGAAGAAAATTGGGCTTTTTTATTTTTTAATATTTTTTGTTTTTTGTGTAAACAATCTCTGTTTTGTTTTGTTTTTATTTATGTGAAAAAGAAGTAAATAGAAAAAAGTTATTTGGCACAATTTCCATTGTAAAATCAATGGTCTAGATTGAGCCGCCTGATTTAAATCAACGGTCCAGATTGTGCCTTTAATACACGTGTCATAAATCCCCACGCCCCGTTAACTCTGTTAACGGAGTTTGAATCGGTCCAACCATAGGTGTTTAAACCGAGTATATCAAAGTTCAGCAGTTAAAATTCCAGTTTTTTTTTTAGGGGGTAAGTTAAGTTTGACCAAAAGATCAGAGTGGTAAAATGTATTGAACCCTTTGTTGTTTGATTGAACTGCTAAGATGTTTATTGATTGTTATTTGTTTTCTATGGATATTGCTGTTAATGTTGCTGGATTGTGTTGTCGGTCTGTGGATATTATGAGTAATCGTTGAACTGTTAATTGTGAATAATTGGTGATATGAGATTGTTGATTGGATGAGTCTGTGGTATAACTTGAGATAATAGGAAGTTGGATAAATGAGGATAGAATGTTGGAATTGGAATTGAATTTGAGACGATGATATAATTGTCACGTGGAAAGTAGTGGTACGACTAGATGGTTAGAGGCTAGTTCTGTGGTGTCATGGCCGGTTGGGTTTGGATATTGGGGATGTTGATCCCGGATGATTTGGATATTAGGATGTTGATCCCGGATTGGTTGTTATTGGGATGTTGATCTCGGATTGTGTTTTGGCCTGGCATCCAGAATTAGTTAATAACCAGGTACGACCCTAGCTTGTCCAGTGATAGGGGCCCGGAAGATAAAATTGGTAATAATAATAAATATTCTTTTGGTCTTGGCTCAGTCATGATATGGTAGATTCTTGTGTTGTCTTTGTCTATATTTATTTTGAAAGTATTATGGTTGCCTGCATATCTCTGTTTATCCTTCATCGGTGAGCACTTCGGACTCACCCCTCGCCTGCGGGGTTTCATCCCGTAGGTTGAGTTGTTTCGTAGTTCAGGTACGACGTTCGATGGCTGTTGCTTTCTTCTCCACCTGACTCCGGATCCATACCTCCGCTGAATGTGCATATAAGACTTCCGCTGCTGTGTATTATATGTGTTGTTGTGTTGCTGCTTCCCTATTTTGCCTATGATGATGCTGTACCATATGTGTTCTGTAGCTGTTGTTGAGGATGTGGCTTGAATAAATGTCCCCGAGTATGGGTGTCGATTGTATTATGTGGATTGCTGTTGTAAAATACTTGCGAGTTGTACTGTATTCCCTATCAATAAGAATAGTTTCGACACGTGTTTACTGTGTTCGGTAAATACGGGTCGGGGCGCTTCATAGCAGAGACATCTTTCATAAGAGATTAAAGAGAAGACACCTCGCAGTTTAAGAGCATATAAACAAAGACATTATTATATATACTTAGCGAAATATTTCCCAGAATATACAATACCATATTTATTTCCAAAACATTTTCATAGCATGTATATCCTTTTCTAAAATTATTTACCCCTATAATAATTTTCAAAGAAAATTCATATCATAATTATATTTTCTCAAAATAATATTAGTGATATCATTTTATTATTTTTCCAGCAATACATATTCATATACTTCATATATATATTCTCCAAAATACTATAATTCATACTTACCACATTATTATTATTATGACCATAACATAATTACCTTAACTTTCCAAGATAACATGTCTAAGTAATTATTTTTTTTTAGTTATACCAAATGAATAATTATCTCAGGTCAAATTAATTATTCTGCCCATTTCCAAAAATTGTACAATTTATAAAACGATATATTTTTTTTTCCAGATATATATTTTTTTCCAGTTTTCCAAATTATGTTATTATTATTTATTTATTTATTTTAAACTGGACTGGGTCAAATAGTACTGGCCCAGACCATGCGCAGTGCCAAGCCCAGGCCCCAACCAGGAGCCCAGACTCAGGCCCACGCGCAGGCTTGGAACCAGACCCAACAGCCCAGCCCAACCACGTGACAACCCAACTCAGCTCGGCCCAGCCCAAACCCAAACGAATCAGGTCACATCCACACATCCGGGTCGACCCGCCCGTTACACGGGTCTTCTTCAACCCATGGTGGCTCACCTCGGGTTCTTGCAGGCGGCGACGAACGGCGGGCAGCGGCACAGGACGGACGTCGGGGCGTATGGACGACATGGAAGGAGGCGTGTGGAGGCTAGAAAGGCAGCATGAGCGAGGGTGGCGGTTGTGCAGGTTCGGGCGGCAGCGGCGAGACGGGTCCGACGGAACTGCTCGTCGGGTCGTCTCGTCCAGGCGGTGCAGCTGCTTCGTCGTCGTCGGCTGGTCTGAGGGGAAGCGGTGGCTTCGCGTCCTGCAGCAACTCGAGCGGCGGCAGAGGGTGTGGTGGCGTCGGCCGGTGGTGGATCGGGTGGCGGTGGGTGGCTCCTTCTCCTTTACTTTTTTTTTATTTTCTCTCTTCTTTTTTTCTTTCCGGTTTTTCATTTCTTTCTTCTTCTCTTTTTTTTTATTTCTATTTTTTTTCCTTAATTTTCTTCTTCTCTTGGTTTCCTCTTCTCTTATTTTTTTTCTTTCTTATTTTTTTTCCTCTCCCTCTCTTTCTCTTTTTTTTTTTCCCTTCCTTTCTTATTTCCCTCTTCTCCCCTTCCTTCCTGCTTTCTTTTAAAGAAAAAGAACACTGTGGGCGGCTGATGACACAGGAAAATGGTGGCTTGCCTCAATAATGCAGCTTGTCTGCATTATGGAGCGAGTCCGATCCGGACCAGAAAATAACTGATACCCCCTTAGTTATTTTCCGGTGTGATTTTCCGAGAAATTCCGAAACCTGAAAAATACCAACTTAGGCCTGAAAAATCCACGGAAAAATCACGAGCGCGAGAAAACTCTCGTTTTCGAAAAACGACGCTCGATTTACCTTGAATTAATTACCCAAGATTAATTCAACAGTAAATCACGGTAAAAAGACTTTTTCAGTCCCGGTAAAAATAAAAAATTTTACCCGGGCTGTTACAGCCTACCCACCTTAAAAAGAATTTCGTCCCCGAAATTCCGTCTTATCCGTGGGTCCTACCACGATAAGCTTCTGGCACACTATGCCAGGTGTCCAAACTCAACCCGAGATACCGCTTATACCCTTAAGCGACATCTCGTCCTCTATAAGAACCAAACCTCATGACTTGCACACTCAAACACAGTCATGGACTCTCCACTGAGATCAAGGACAACCTCAGACTCCGAGAACAACAACTACATCGGCAGCACTGCCTTCCCGATAAGCTCCGAGGGAGAACCTCCAAAGAAGCAGTTCAAGACGAACATCATCGGCCTGAAGGAGCACATGGTGGTCTCCAGAAGACGGCGTAAGAAACGTGCCAACAAGAAGGCTGAAGATCGAAAGGGCAAGGCGACGGCGGAAAGCAGCACTCCGCAGCAGACACTGACGCAGCTGAACGTCTCACTAAAGAAGATCAGCTCGGCAGTGGCGCAAATCGAACTGGCGTGCGCGGACCTCTTCCCTCACATGAAGAACGTACAAAAACTTGTAAAAGATCTTGAGAAGCAAGTAACTCCTTAGAATACTTCTTCTCTGTTGTAAACCATTGTGAAATAAATAAAATAAATTTTCCTTTTTAAATCAAAAACTCTTGTTAAATTATGAAAACTCATGCTAACAGAAAGATAAAAACATCTCAAAGCAGAACAAAATCAATAATAAGAATATAAAATTAAGCATTAAGAGATTAAAAACAAATCTCGTTTACCAAAATCAAAACAAAAAGAAATTAAAACAAAATATGTTTTCATGATCAGCGCCCAAATCGGTCCTAAGCATCCTCGATCTCGAGAAACGTGACATACGGAGCTAACAGTGACGATCACGAGAGCGTCCTGTGTCCCTCGAAAGAAACGTACCCACTTGTTCACAAATTCCGCATGAGCCAAAAACATCTGTCAAGTCTCGTATCTCTCCACGATGTCCGAACAGTTGTAAGCTTGTCGCACATGCGCTCTACTCGAGGTGTGGTCCCATCCGTCTAGCCTCAACGGTCACAGATGCATGTGATAAAAGATGCAAGAAAATATAGTAAAACCATAAAAATAAAGGACAAGGTAGCCAGAGCGAAAGAAAATCATAAGATGGAAAAAGGCTGAAAAACTCTCGCATTGCAGCCCGAAAAACGTATAAAGTAACAAGGCAATAAATGAAGCAACGGCAAGACTTTCAAAAAGCAAATCTTGAAAACCGAAAACAATAATCACGCTCCTCATAAGTGTATAAAAGACGGAGCGGTGAAGTGTAAATTATCAAAAGCATTTAAAAGCAAACAAAACATCCAGGCAACCAAAACCACAAAACTCTGAAAAACAAACATTACACGTCGAGACAACATGCCTGCTCCCTCATCTGTTTTCTTCGTAGAAGGTGCCAATCTAGGCAGAAGAAACCGTCTGGCCTACAGCATGGTCAACAAACGTCCAGAAGAGCTACCGAACGAGCTCGGCAGAATGCCGCGTCTGGTCTTCGTCGACGAACTCTACTCGTCGCGGTTTTTCATCACTCCCATGGAAGAGACATTCTTCCTGGAGGACCATGGCACTCTGAGAACCTCCTACTACGGATCGGCAAACTCCATCATGTTCTTCATCTCCGAAAGACTACAGGAGTTCAACCTGGAGTCCACTTGCCATACCCTGGAGCAAGGTACCTACTGCCAGCTCTCGATGACGGCCCAGAGCATGCCCAGAGTCACTCGTCTGTCCGTAACTTGGCCAAAGGCCCGACTGCTGGTGTGGAACTGCAGAGGAGTCGCAAGGTGTTCCCAGGAGTTCTCGCGTACTCTGAGGGACCTGAAGAACCAATACAAGCCAAACATGGTTCTTCTGACGGAGACCCAGTGGCAACCTCAAGACGATCACGGTCTCATCCCACTCCGGTTCCCTCAAGCAAACCGGTTTGAGCTTCCAGGTCAGAACAACGCAGGCGGCATGTGGTTCTCGTGGAGCGATAGCATCCAAGTCAACATCAACAACGACCCCACTAGCTTCAGGGTCAACGTCGTTCTAAGGCGTTAAATGTATTTCTTTTTTAAAATATCAATGTAATATTTCGGTTTGTAATAAAATATTAACATTATTAATAATATTTATATTTTCGCTTACTTATGGCATCATTACCTCTTATGTGTATGTTCTGCGACAGCTGGCGTCCCTTGACTGGATCCATAATGCACTAACTAAAATGATATAAGATAATAAACAAATGAAGCGAACTATGCAAACAAGAACAACCAACACACAAAGACAGCCCAACAAGACCTAACGCCCGCTCCGCTACCAAAATGAAACGCCCCGACCCGTATTTACCGTACACAGTAAACACGTGCTGGAACTATAACAACCCAACCCAACAAAGCCCAACATACAGTGTGTACAACAGATATCCGGACTCAACAGCCCATAATAAAAACAACAATAACAACTCAACCGGCCCGATGGCCCAATAATAGTAAAAACAATGCACAGCGGAAGACTTAATAACTCACATAAATACTATATGCGACATAGATGCAAACTATGGATCCAAGTCCTATCCAAGGGAAACGCCGCAGCCTGTCTGGAATGCACCAAACCTGTACAACAAATAACTCATCCTACGGGATGAAAGCCCGCAGGTGAGGGGTGAGTCCGAAGTGCTCACCGACGAAGGATAAACAGAGATATGCAGGAAACTATAATACTTCAAAAAAGAAATACAAACAATAGTCACAACCATATCAAAGACAATACCGTACAAGACAGACAAAACTCAAAGACTCGACCCAAACGTACCAAGGACTTTATTATTATTCCAATTTTATCTTTCTGGCCCCGTCACAGATAAGCTAAGGTCGTACCAGGTTATCAACCTGTTTATGGTGCCAGATCAAAAAGAACCCGGGATCAACATCCCAATAACAATCTCACGGATCAACATCCCAATAACAATCTCAGGGATCAACATCCCAATAACAATCTCAGGGATCAACATCCCAATAACAATCTCAGGGATCAACATCCCAATATCAAATCTCAGGGATCAACATCCCAATAACAATCTCAGGGATCAACATCCCAATATCAAATCTCAGGGATCAACATCCCAATCAAACCGGCATCAACATGCCCATCACAAGTAACCCAGATCATGGCCACCACAAAACAGTCTCAAACCATCCGGTCGTACCTCTACTTACCATGTGACAATAAAATCATCATCTCAAATCAACTTCCAATTTCCACTTCCTATTTCCCAATTATCCATATCATAGTTTATTCCAATTATCCAATCACAATACAGTCTACCGACAACAATATCCATAACAGTCAAACAATTATCCAACTTCCTATTAGCTCATGTTATACAACAGACCAATCCATCAACAGTTTCATAGCATCAATTACTCACAGTCCAACATCAATCACAACACAGTATCCAAGAAACCAATAACGGTCAAACAGCGGTTCAATCAAGCAAAGCAACATCATAGCAACAACAACAATAACCGTAGCAGCCAAATAACCAACACAATTCCATATTATCAAATATCCAACAACAATACATATAACACCAACTATTCACAATTAACAGTTCATCACAATATCCACACGACCAATAACACAGTCCAACAACAGCAACATCAGTAACCGTTAAATAACCAACAATGACCCTCTCAGCAGTTCATTCAAACAACAAAACACACAAAGTATTACAGGCACATATCAAGGGTTATCCATCCTCACCTTAGCCGATTACTCAACTCTGAAAATAATGACCGGGCCAAAGCCGGCTCCTCGGGAAACTGCCTGATATCCAAACCTATCCAACACAACAACATATACACATAAATGCACATAATCGGTATGCTATGATGCCATAATTTGTAAATTAAACCCCCCTCGGTTATACGTTATCATCTCCATATACTTGTCAAATATAATTACCAAGTATTATTATTTTTTTTTCAAAAGATATTATTATATATACTTAGCGAAATATTTCCCAGAATATACAATACCATATTTATTTCCAAAACATTTTCATAGCATGTATATCCTTTTCTAAAATTATTTACCCCTATAATAATTTTCAAAGAAAATTCATATCATAATTATATTTTCTCAAAATAATATTAGTGATATCTTTTATTATTTTTCCAGCAATACATATTCATATACTTCATATATATATTCTCCAAAATACTATAATCCATACTTACCACATTATTATTATGAGTATAATATTCTATGAACATCATAGGATGACTCCAGTCATACTAACAAACTTTTTTTTATAAGCCTACTCGGAGTCCTCCTATAAAACAGAAGTGTGTCATGCTTCATATTAAAGAATAAAAGAAACAACATAAACTTATAATATAATATATTAATATAAAAAAATATATTTATTCAAAAATTCTGTTTTCAATTGTTTAGTATTATAAAATTTCAATTTTGAAGAATAAAATCAACTCAAATTTCTCATCTCTCTAGGATTTTGAATTGAAGACAATACGGTTTTTACTTTTTATTTCATGTGGGGGTCAACTAATGCAATTAAAGAATTTGCAGGACCAATGATTTGTCGTGGCGATGGATGAAACCAAGAAAGCCTGAGGTGGCAGGTGGGTTGCTTTTACAATTTACAGCCAACCAATGACATCAGAGCACACTTTTGTCAAAGTTTTGGACAGTCAACCTTTGACAGTCTGCCTTTTATCTTATTAGTTTTTCAATTTTGGGCCACCATGTGATGTGACAGTACGACACCCCGTATCCTATCCCTCTCCTCAAAGAATGTCGGAAACTGAACACAGAATCTCACCCATTTTCGACAGACAAAACTACG
>JAKUCV010006390.1:0-19981 GCA_028386065.3 Turnera subulata
GCTAAACCTCTCGTTTAGTCCCGATCTCGACTTCGTTTCCCACGGAACCCGAACTATGAACAATACCGACTTGGAATTGACGTTCTCATGGCAAAATAATTTATTTCCCCAACTAAGATTCGAAAATATTTGAAGGGTAAAATTGGAATAAATTTCCGAAAATTCCAGAAATCAAGTTATAAAAATCTGGGGCGTTACACACAGTACTCAACAATGCAATAATCCAACAAACACAATAACCGAGTAATATAGGCACATATTAAAGGAAATCCATCCTCACCTTAGCCGATTACTCAACTCCGGAAACAATGACCGGTCCGACGCCGGCTCCTCGGGAAACTGCCCGATATCCAAACCTATACCACAAGACAATGTATACACATAAATGCACATAATCGGCATACTATGATGCCCAAACTGCGAAATATCCCATCCCGGTTCATATTCTTTATTTTCATCTTTTACCGAAAATATTATACTATACGTATATCCGAATATAATTTCGGTACCATACTTTAATTAAAATTCTCTTTCAAAATATTTTCATAAATAACTATAGTTTACCGAAATTATAATCACCATAATTTTTCCTGAAAAATAATAACCTATTTATAATTTTCAGAAAATATATAGTATTTATCTTTTCTAAATATATAGTAATAATATTTTCCAACACAAAATATAATTAACTTTAATTTCCAAAATACATATTTATATACATATACCACAATCATAATTTTCCAAACAAAATAATATACATATTAAATTTCCAGAAATTATTTTCAAGGTATATATATTTTTTTCCAATTAATAATAGTTTCCAAAACAAAACTTAATTATTTATCAAAGTATATATATTTATATTTTCCTGAAAATACCATAACTAAATTGTCCATAATTTTATCAAAATAAATATATAATTTTTTTCCGAAATTATATACCAGATTATAAATAAATAAATATATATATAAATATTTATTATTTCTCTTTTTTAACTGGACTGGGCCATGAACAGTAAGCCCATGCCAAGCCCAGAACAGCCCAACAGTGAGCCCAACTGACCAGGCCCGCAAAGCAGCCCGTCAGCAGGGTCCAACCCGAGTCCCACTCGTTGTGAGTCGGGTACTCACCTGGCGGATACGGGTCATGGTGCCGGGTAGGAGGCAGGCGGCACGGCGAGCGGCAGGTACGGGCGAGGACGAGCGCGACGGGAGGACTAGCGGCGACTGCGCGGCGCGGCTGCTGGGTTGGTGACGCGGCGGTGGTGGCTCGTGCGACGCGAGCAAAAGGAAGGCGGATCCGCGGGTCGCACGGCGGGTCAACGCCTCCAGCAGGAGCGTCCGACGGCGGATGGCGACGGCGTGAGGAAGACCAAGGTGGCGGCGGTGTGACGAGACTCGGCCCAGAGCTCTCCGACGTGTACAGTAACGCTCGGGGGAAGGTGGTGCACTGTGCATCCTTTCCGATTTTCCTTTCTTTCTTTTTTTTTTTCATTTTCTTTATTTCTTTTCTTTTCTTTTTTTCTCTCATTTTTTTCTTTTATCTATTTTCTGATTGGTGTTTTTTTTATTTTTTTCTAATTTTTCTTCTCTTTTTTTTTTCCTCTCTTTTTCTTTTTCCTCTCCTTTTCTCTCTTTTTTTCTCTTCTTCTTCCTTTCTTCGGGTTCTTCACCGGTTTTCCCACTTATAAACTGTTTTTTTTTACTGTTTAACATGTGATAACAATAATGCAGGCGGGTCCGATCCGGACCAGAAAATAACTGATACCCCCTTAGTTATTTTCCGGTGTGATTTTTCGAGAAATTTCGAAACCCGAAAAATACCAACTTAGGCCCGAAAAATCCACGGAAAAATCACGAGCGCGGGAAAACTCTAGGTTTCGAAAAACAACTCTCGATTTACCTTGAATTAATTACCCAAGATTAATTCAACAGTAAATCACGGTAAAAAGACTTTTACAGTCCCGGTAAAAATTAAAAATTTTACCCGGGCTGTTACAGTCTACCCACCTTAAAAAGAATTTCGTCCCCGAAATTCCGTCGTCTTATCTGTGGGTCCTACCACGATAAGCTTCTGGCACACTCTGCCAGGTGTCCAAACTCATCCCGAGATTAAGCGACATCTCGTCCTCTATAAAAACCAAACCTCATGACTGGCAAACTCACACACAGTCATGGACTCTCCACTGAGATCAAGAACTACCTCAGACTCCGAGAACAACAGCTACATCGGTGGCACTGCTTTCCCGACAAGCTCCGATGAAGAACCTCCGAAGAAACGCTTCAAGACGAACATCGTCGGCCTGAAGGAACACATGGTGGTCTCTCGAAGACGCCGGAAGAAGCGTGCTCACAAAGAAGCTGAGGATCGAAAAGGCAAAGCGACGGCTGAAAGCAGCACACCGCAGTAGACTCTGACGCAGCTGAACGTCTCACTGAAGAAGATCAGCTCGGCGGTGGCGCAGATCGAACTGGCGTGCGCGGAACTCTTCCCACACATGAAAAACGTCCAAAATCTTGTAAAAGACTTAGAGAAGCAAGTAACTCAGTAGAGTACTTCTTCTCCGTTGTAAAACTATCATGAAATAAATAAAATAAGTTTCGTTTTTTAATCAAAAACTCTTGTTCAATTGTGAAAACTCATGCTAAAAGAAAAATAAAAACATCACAAAGCAAAACAAAATTCATCAATAAGGATATAAAATCAAATATAAATAAATTAAAAATTAAATCTCATTTAACAAAACCAAAATACAAAGAAGTTAAAAAAAAAAAATATTTCATGATCGGTGCCCAAATCGGTCCTAAGCAGATACGTGACATACGGAGCTAACGGTGACGATCAACATCACCAGGTACCTACTACCATCATGTTCTTCATCTCCGAAAGGCTACAGGAGTTCAACCTGGAGTCCACTTGCCACTTCCTGGAGCAAGGTACCTACTACCAGCTCTCGATGACGGCCCAGAGCATGCCCAGAGTCACTCGTCTGCCTGTAACTTGGCCCAAGGCCCGACTACTGGTGTGGAACTGCAGAGGAGTAGCTAGGCGTTCCCAGGAGTTCTCGCATACTCTGAGGGACTTGAAGAACCAATACAAACCAAACATGGTTCTTCTGACGGAGACCTAGTGGCAGCCTCAAGACGATCACGGTCTCATCCCACTCTGGTTCCCACAAGCAAACCGGTTCGAGCTTCCTGGTCAGGACGGCAGAGGTGGCATGTGGTTCTCGTGGAGCGACAGCATCCAAGTCAACATCAACAACGACCCAACCAGCTTCAGGGTCAATGTCGTTCCGAGAAGATAAATGTATTTTTATTTTAAAATATCAATGTAATGTTTCTGTCTTGTAATATCAATATTAGCAATATTAATAATATTTGTATTTCTGCTTATTTATGGCATCATTTACCTTATATGTGTATGCTCTGCGACAGTTGGCGTCCCTTGACTGGATCCATAATGCACTAACTAAATGATATAAAATAATAAACAAATGGAGCGAACTATGCAAACAAGAACAACAACACACAAGGACTGCCCAAAAAGACCTAACGCCTGCTCCGCTACCAAAATGAAACGTCCCGACCCGTATTTACCATACACAGTAAACACGTGCCGGAACTGTAACAACCCAACCCAACAAAGCCCAACATACAGTGTATACAACAAATATCCGGGCTCAACAGCCCATAATAAAATCAACAATAATAACTCAACACGGCCCAATGGCCCAATAATAGTAAAACAATGCACAGCGGAAGACTTAACAACTCACATAAACACTGTATGCGACATAGATGCAAACTATGGATCCGAGCCCTGGAGTCCACTTGCCAGGATCGAAAAACAACTCCCGATTTACCTTGAATTAATTACCCAAGATTAATTCAACAGTAAATCACGGTAAAAAAATTTTTATAGTCCCGGTAAAAATCAAAAATTTTACCTGGGCTGTTACATTTTTACTTCTAAAAAAATGGTTTAGTGATTATATTATGTACCGGTATTCAGGCACGGGAGATACCTCTGGAGTTGTAGACTCAGATCGGGGAGAAGTCATAATCTGTATTTTTGAGGTGACATTACAAGTCTTTATATATATGCTTTGTGAATGCATGTTGGTGTGGTTTGTTTGTTTACTTGCCTTGTTTGCTACATGCGGATTGGAATTGTATACCTGATTGTTCTCACATGCCTAATTTCTATATGAGGAATCGTTATTGAAAATAACATGTATTATGTTTTGGTGATAGTGTGGTTATGGGCCGAAGGCCCGGATGAAACAAAACTCATAGAATTCACACATCCCTGGAAAGCATAATGTATTTCAACATAAATGTAAAAGTGTAATTAAGAATAAAATATCAATTCTACTGTGGAGTCGGCTGGTAGCCCCGAGGGAGGGTTGGGTACCCTCGGGTCACTTTATGCTGTTTAGCATGGTATCCCAGGGGATGAGGTGCACCCCTGAAAGACTTGCACCAGTTAGGTGTGTCTGAGTGCACCCTCAGGTAGCTAGCGGCCACTCGAGATTTATTGGTGGTTTTAGACCTCAGAATCTACCCCTTCTGAGGTTCGACACTTGGGTTTCATACCCGGATCTGATCAGATGCGCTACCGAGACTCGACTCACAGTAGAGGGCCCATAATAATAATAATAATAATAATAATAATATTTATAATAATAAAATACATTGAATCAAAAATAATAAGGACAATGACATAATAAGGTGTTTATGTGTTGGTGTGTGATTCTGATATTGCTTGTATGCTGTACTTGTGCTCGTGAACTACTCACCCTACGAGCATGACTTCACTTTCATGTATACATAGACTTTTAATGTTCATTGAGTAGGCGACTTACATAATCGCCACCGTTGTTTTTCAGACCTTAGTTAGCGGGTTGTCCTCACCTTATCCTCGACTCGGAGTTCAGACGCAGATACTTCAGCAGGTAGTTGTGCATCATCTCTCGGTTGGATCCATAGGGCCCATATGCATGTTATTTTCTACCTTGGTTTTTATTATTATTTTCATCTTCCGCTGCATGAGAATTTATTTGAGATGTCATAAATGTTTTGACTTCTTTATCGGCGTTTTGCCAAATTTAATTTTGTGATGTTATTTCGGCGTGATGCCGTGGTGGCTTACGACTTGTTAAGCCGGTTTATTTCTTTCTTTTTATGACATCTCGGTGTTAATAAATTTCTATGGTTAATGTTCGTGTGCTGAAGCACCGACATTCGTATCCCGGGTTTCAAGGGTATTTGGGTAAATCTCTTTCATTTAATTATTAATTATTTTATTAAATTGGGATACGCGCTTCCACATGGATATTATACTTGCTTACCCTGCAGGAGCAATTCATTTTATATTCAATTTATTTTATGTTCAGTTTAAATTATTACGCATTGCAATTTATTTTATTTACTCTTCAGTACTTTATAATTGTTCCTAGAATAATGCCTCAAGCATTAATCTCGAAGACAATGCAAAATTAACATCCACAGGAAGAGAATTATATGTGTGGATGTCATTATAACATATTATGACATCTCGAAATGAGAAAAAGATTAACACGCTCCAGAAAAATATAAATCCGAATATGTTCCTGAAGAACGCATGCTTTACTATGATCTAGAAGATCATATATTTACGCTCTGGGAGAGCTAATACTCTTGAAGAGTACAGAAACCCCCATTTACAGTAATAAAAGAGATTATTATGGATCCCGTTGAATTGACTCTACTCTATTCCCTGAAGCGAATAAGACAGTATAATTAATTGTGCTTATGGCCCTGGATGAGGTTTTAATGGCAAAGGAAAAATATGCATATTATTGTTGCATAATGGATCCATAACTGGAGAACATTCAAAGAGGAATTGTCCTCATACATAAGTTTATACAGATATTTATCTGTTGGGTACAACATTGACTCTAAAACTCTGAGCCTCGTTGTTGATGTTGACCCTAACACTGTCGTTCCATGAGAACCACATACCACCCATGTTGTTTTCTCCAGGTATCTCAAACCTATTCGTTGCAGGAAAAAGGAGTGGGATTACACCATAATTTTCTCCTGCTTGCCATAAAGTCTCAGTAATCAGTACCATGTTGGGCTTGTACTGATTCTTCAGATCCCTTAAGTTACGTACAAAATTTTGGGACCTTCTTGCTACACCCCTGCAATTCCATAGTAGAAGTCGTACCTTAGGCCATGTAGGTGGTAACCCAGTCACCCTTGGGACACTCCGAGCCATCATGGAAACCTGATAATAACTGCTTTGATTTAAAATTTGACATGAAGGCTCTAGCTGAAATTCCTGCAGTCTATTAGATATGAAAAACATAATAGAGTTAGCCGAGCCATAAAAGGAATCCCTTAGATTGCTTTGGTCCTCTAGGAAGAATGTTTCTTCCATAGGAGTTACAAAGAACCTAGATCAATAAAGTTCATCAACAAACACTAAACGAGGAATTCTCGCCAGATCATTCGGTAATTCCTCTTGCTGCTCATTCACCATGCTATAAGCTAACCTATTCCTTCTTCCTAGAGAGGCACCCTCAACAAAGAAAACAGTAGCTGGGGAAGGCATTTTTCTTGTCTTGTTGAGTTTTCTGCATCTTCCTGTCTCAACCGCCTCATGAAGCTGGCACATAAATAGCAGCCTGAAGCTGGCACCAACTTGAAGTTGGTACATGGACTTATTGTTTGGCATGACCGGATGGGCCATCCCAGGTCAATAATGATGCACGAAATTTATTTGGTCATTCATTGAAAAACCAGAAGTTTTACAATCAATGAATTTCCACGTGTTTGTTTGCTGCGAAATTAATTATACGGTCTTCCTAAGATGAGATTGGCCTAGAATCACTAGCAAGTTTGGAAATAATTCAGAGACATGTACACGGACTAATAAATCCGCCGTGTTGACCACCTAGGTAATTTTTACGATGCATCGACTAGATGGTCTATTGTGTGACGCAAGTTGGCATTGTGCGCACTTATTTTGATGATTAAGCCACTTGCGGGTACATATCCCTAATTATGTTATTAGACTATATGTCTAAATAATGCTGGTATATTTCTTCAATGGATAATGTATATCATTGGAAATAAACCCAAACAGATCTGGGGGAACATTGACAATTGATTGCAGGACCATTGATGAAATATGACTATTTGAGAAAATGGTATTTTACATGCAACAACACTTATGTGCATCAAGCCAAACAAAAGGCCTCCCCATTTAATTGGTTCATGGTCACTAGTAACACCCATCTTCGGACCATTGGTTGTACAATATATAATGCTCCACCACAGCATAGTAAAATTAGTCCTTAAACAAGGTTGGGAATAGATGTTGGGTATAAAAATCTCCATCAATTACAAAGTAATTGAAACTATTGATTAATGATTGGAGATTTGTTTATTGTTAATTTGGTGAAAGAGTTTACCCAACATCAGGGGGAGAAAATAAGCAGCTGGATCAAGATATTATTAAAATACATTATCAATATATAGTTGTTGATCCTCAAACGAATTTGTGTGAACATGAAGTTCAGAAGATGATTCATTTGTAACATATTAGTAAGTCAATTGCCAGACATATTTATTGATTTGAAAAGTGTGACCATACTAGCTGCATATGCTCTTGTTCAAATTAATATTCCAGAAGAACAAGTATAGTATGCAAATGAATCTAAAGTACGCATAAAGCGTAGAATATACTCGGTTCCAAAAGAAAAGAAATTCTCGATAGAGAAAAAGGAGCAAAGAGATAAGATGGCCCTAGTAAGAAAATAAGACCTCCAGTAGAGGTTTGTATTAAAATTCCTCAAGAAGAGGATAATCCTCCAAAAGAGGTTTTTTGACACAGATTGATAAAGTTCCAGAAGTAACACAAGTACCTGAAATGAATGAAAATGATGAGATCTCGATTGATTATACAGTGTCAGGAATAAGATGGAACCGACGTGAAATAACCGTCGACGGAATTTTTACATATAATATAGTGCTAAATAAAAATGAGGATCATGAACCTACATTGATGAATGTAGGCGCAAAAACGATTGGCCAAAATAAGAAAAATGTAATTAAGGCTGTGTTGGACTTGCTTGTGAAGCGAGAAATTTTCGGACCTGTAGTCCATACACCAGATGGTGTAAAATTGTTCAGTCGTAAAAAGGGTATTTTTGCGAAAAGATAATGAGATATAATAGCACGGTTTTTATAGCACAAGGTTTTACCCAAACGACCTGATATTAATTATGAAGAGATACACTCCCCTGTGGTGGATGCAATTATTTTTATAAGTCTGGCATTATGTGAAAAGAATTAGAAATGCATCTAATGAATGCTTTTACAGCCTACTATGGATCCATAAGTCATGAAATATACATGAAGATCACTGAAGTATCCAAGTTGCCTGAAGCAACTAATTCCCGGGAAATTACAAAATTTGGAGTTAATCTTTACATGATCATTATGAGTATGGATAAATTTATGTTGATATGTTTAGTGATTGGAACTCCAGAAGAAGTTTCCAAATACCGTGCTATTAGACAGGTCCTAGAGTACCCTGTCTAAGTACAATATGTATTGCTTGTAACATAAAGCCTGAAGCTTTTGACTTAGGACCTATTGGCAAGATATGTATTTGCTCTTATCTTCGGGAAATAACAAATATGTAATCCTATAAACCCGAAAGAGAGTATGGTTGATTTTTGCAGATGTAGATCCCTTATTTAGTCCACATAAAGCACAGACGGACATCAACTACAACTTTACACATGATATTACAATATCATTAGGACTACAAAAGCAAGATGACAAGATAGACGCTCCAACGACAAAAAACATGAAGATAATGCTGCCAACTCTGTCAAATTGAAGTAATGATCAGACAAAATACACGTCACCAGAAGCTGACAAGGGCGTTTGGCGTGCAACGATATCAAGCAATCAATGGAGGCCAAAATGAGGGGGAGTAGAATACGCACTGCACTCTTTTTCCCTTCACCAAGTTTTTATTCCACTGAATTTTTCTTGGTAAGGTTTTTAATGAGGCAGTATCCCCAAAGCGTATTCTACCCATCAACACAATGACATCCAAGGGGGAGTGTTATAAAATATGTATTATACAAATATATATGTCATTATAATACATACCAAATATATACCTATCATTATTATATATATTATAACTGAGAAAGAAAAAGAGAGATAGAGAAGATTGAGCTCCTGCTCCCCTCCATCGTCTTCCTCTCTTCCTCTCCTCGCAACATCTTCTTCTTCTCTTAACAAAAATTTATAACAAGAACAAAATTATTGTGATAATTGTGCATATTTGTGTGTCATTGTGTCAACCAACCTTGGGAAAATATTAGAAAAAAAATTAATCTCAATATAAAAGTACTATAGTGGTGGTACCAGAATGTGTCCTTAAGATTTTATTCAATGTAATTATTTCGATCTAATATCTTCTGAAACCTTGTTGTTTTAGTTTAGTGCTTTTGATCTTCCATCGTAGCAAAAATGGAAAACTTAAAGGGAGTGGTCCAGGAACAGAAAATACTTAAGAATTTTTCCATTAAAAGATTTATAGTCCACTGGAATTTTTAGTTCCATTATGATTAAGTTGATGGTCACAGGTGGCATACATAATGGAAAAATAGTAAACTTTATAAAAACGATTGTCCCCTTTCTTAATGTCTTTTTAGTGACATCTTTTATGATTTATGGCATTAAATTGCGCCACCCTTTTTTCTGCTAGCAGAAGATAGTGGAACTTAGTCTTACACATATTCTTAGGGATATTTATCTCATTTATATTTTAAAATTTTTGGATATGCACAAATTTAATCGATGAACATAGTTGTTAGATTTTTGTTCCACCCATAAGGATTGAGGAGGAGGTGAATAAAGTTAGAATCTTAGTAAAAACTGGGAGAGTGTTAATAACCTAGCACCGGTCCAAAATATAATTAGTTCTAAAAAGATATAGTAGTAATAGTATTATATAAGGTGAGAATTAATGTTTGACTTTACGGTCTCAGAAACCCTCATCAGTTGCTTCAAATTTAAGACATTTTGTTGAAATCATGAGAGAAAATAGTATAATCGAATTACAAGTTATCACTACTATATTTTTTAAGTGATGGTTGCTTTTTTCTTTCTTTCTTTTTTATTCAATTCAGTTGCTTTGTTCCAATAACTAATTAAACCCTTTGAGTTGACAGGGGAAAAGGTTGGATTGCATTAAATTCAAGAGTTGAGTTCCAAAGGTGCCACAGGCAGTAGTTCAATACTCAACGTGGAAATGCAGTTAATATCTTCTCAAATTTTGCATTTTTGGTTATTCATTTAGCACTTACAGTATTTCTTCACTTGTGGGTTTGGTTAAATTATTATCTTCATCAAAATTGTGTTTAAGTCCCATGCAATGCAACATTAATTAGTTGTCTCATTTTCTTCCCATCATTGATTTGAGTAGTGATAAAGATTCTCCCATCAGGCTTTTGCTTAGAAGCCACATGACATGACATAGTCCGGCTAAGATCCCCCCACTAGAAAATTGGAAAAATTAATTTACCTAGTGCATAAACTAAACAAGAATAGTACCAACACAAGAACAAAAAAACAAAAAAAAAAGAGTTCAGGTAATAACCCCAGAAAAAAGAACAAAAAATAACAATTTCCTTTCCTTTAAAGGCAGGAAGAAAACAAATTTTTTACTGCCTTGTTTGTTTTTCTTTCTTCTGAAATCAAGGACTTCTTACTGTCAGAGAAAAAGGGATTCAAAGCAGCTACAGGCCTCTTCTGCTGCAGGCTTCTCTCTCTTTTGATGAATTTTCTTCTCTCTTGGTAGAAATAATAAACCAGTAAATATTGAATGGAAGAAACATCTGTGTTAAAAAAAAAGTTAAAAAAAATGGGGGAGGAACATTGAATGCTACCTGTCCCTACCAAGAAGCACACTAATAAAATCACCAACCCAATTAACATTTCACATTGATGTCCTTCTCATTTATGAGAACCAACCCACTGGTCTCCTCTGAAGTCTAAACTGTCATTTTTGCTCCCCAATATACCCTTGTCTCTCTGCCTTCCTTCCCCTCCCAAGAAATACTCCTCTGCACTAGTAGTAGTTATTACCAACCCACTGTTACTATTGTGCCTGCTGCTCCCTAGCTAGGATTGCAAAAGAAAAGTGCAGAAGAAAGGAAAAAAAAAAAAACACATGCACCAAAAAGTTCAAGAGCTTTTCATGTTCTAGCTTCTAACCACAGAGACAAAAGTGCTTCTTAACTATAAGGGTTGTTTGTTTGATGTGTGTGTGCTTCCACTGAACTGCAGCTAAGGTAGACACACAAGGTATGTTCACATTCTCTCCTACAAGTCCACAACCTACACTGTCCTAAAATACACTTCTGTTATCTACTAAAAGTTAACTAGTAATAGTTCTCCAGTTTTCTTTCTGCCAGTGTCCAAGTTTTGTCCTTTCTTGCCTATACAAGTTCACCACCACGAGTTTGTCTACTGTCTACACTTGTCTTTCTGTTCTTGGAGAGCTTTTTCAGCTAAATTTTTCACCTTTTTAGTTCAAACCCAAATCTTTATTGTTAGAGGCGTTTAATGCAGTTGTAAGAGCGTCAAAGTATTGTCTGAGATGGATGATATGGACAGCTTAGAGCATTAAGAGAGGGGTGGAGGGGGGGTTTGGACCAGTTTGGTTTCTTTGTAGTTTGCTGTTTTAGGCTTTGATTCCAGATGGGTTTGGGTGTAATTAGCTCTGTATTACTTCTTGCACTGTTCTTCAAGCCCTTGGCTTGTCAACAGCCCAATACAGATGCATTCTTTGTCTCTGAGTTCTTTAAGAAGATGGGGTTGACCTCTTCTCCACTATACAACTATTCTGCTCCGTTTTGCTCATGGAAAGGCGTGTTTTGTGATGCCAAAAAGGAGAATGTTATTGAGTTACTGGCTTCTGGTCTAGGCCTCTCTGGTTCAATCCCTGATAATACCATTGGAAAGCTAAGCAAGCTCCAAACTTTGGATCTTAGCAACAACAAAATCACTGCTTTATCTTCTGATTTGTGGAGTTTGGGCTCTCTCAAGACCCTCAATCTCTCTACAAACCAGATTTCCGGGCCACTTCCCAGCAACATTGGCAATTTTGGTCAGCTTGAAACATTTGATCTATCAAGCAACAGCTTTTCTGGTGAAATCCCTGCTGCTATAAGCTCCCTTGTTAGCTTGAGAGTTCTTAAACTTGATAGAAACGCATTCGAAGGGAGCATTCCCCAGGGGATTCAAAATTGCCAGTCACTGTCTTTTATTGATCTGTCATGGAATAGGCTGAACGGGTCCTTACCAGATGGTATTGGTTCTGCTTTGCCTAAGCTCACAACCTTAAACCTCGCTGAAAACAGGATTACTGGCCGTGACACCGACTTCTCAGGAATGAATTCCATCACTAGCCTCAATATTTCTGGTAACCTGTTTCAGGGTTCAGTTATGGGTGTGTTTCAAGAGGTCTTAGGGGTGATAGACCTGAGCAGGAACCAGTTTCAAGGCCATATTTCCCAGGTACAGTTCAATTCTAGCTACAATTGGTCTCATTTGGTTTATCTAGACTTGTCAGAGAATCAGCTCAGTGGAGATATCTTCCATAATCTGAGTCAAGCTCAAAATCTGAAACACCTTAATCTGGCATTCAATAGATTTTCTAGGCAGGAGTTCCCTCAGATTGATATGCTGCAGGATTTAGAGTATCTCAATTTGTCTAAAACTAGTCTCACTGGTCATATTCCCAGGGGAATCACAGAGTTGAGTAATTTGCATACTCTTGATCTTTCTGATAACCACCTCACTGGCCAAATTCCTTTACTAACCACCAAGAACCTCCAAGTTCTTGATGTTTCACACAACAATTTGAGTGGAGAAATCCCATTATCACTCTTGGAGAAACTTCCATGGATGGAGAGCTTCAACTTCTCTTACAACAATTTAACCCTTTGTGCTACAGAATTCACACCTGAAACCCTCCGAACACGTTTCTATGGATCACTAGACAGTTGCCCCATTGCTGCAGACCCAGTTTTCTTCAAAAGAAAAGCCACCAAACACAAGGGAATGACTCTTGCCCTGGTCTTAACCCTCTCAGTGGTCAGCTTGCTTGCCGGGCTACTGTTTCTTGCCTTTGGTTGCAGAAAACAATCAAAGACGTGGTCAGTAAAGCAGACTTCATACAAAGAAGAGCAGAATATTTCGGGGCCTTTCTCATTCCAGACTGATTCAACCACATGGGTTGCTGATGTTAAGCAGGCAAATTCAGTCCCGGTGGTGATTTTTGAGAAGCCACTGTTGAACATCACATTTGCAGACCTATTATCTGCGACTTCAAACTTTGATCGTGGCACCCTTTTGGCCGAGGGCAAATTTGGACCTGTCTATAGGGGCTTTTTACCTGGTGGAATCCATGTGGCTGTAAAGGTTTTGGTCCATGGCTCTACATTGACAGACCAAGAAGCGGCAAGAGAGCTCGAATATCTTGGTAGAATCAAGCACCCCAATCTTGTTCCATTGACCGGATATTGCTTGGCTGGTGATCAAAGAATTGCCATCTATGATTACATGGAGAATGGAAACTTGCAGAATTTGCTGCATGACTTGCCACTTGGGTTTCAAACAACTGAAGATTGGAGCACGGACACATGGGAAGAAGACAACAACAATGGCATTCAAAATGTTGGCTCTGAAGGCTTATTAACAACCTGGAGATTCCGGCACAAGATTGCAATTGGCACGGCTCGTGCATTAGCATTTCTTCACCATGGCTGTTCCCCACCCATCATTCACAGAGATGTCAAAGCTAGTAGTGTTTATCTAGACTATAACTTGGAGCCAAGACTATCTGATTTCGGACTGGCCAAGGTCTTTGGAACTGGTTTAGATGATGACATTGCTCATGGCACGCCTGGTTATGCCCCACCAGAGTTTTCTGGTGGTCTAGATGACCACTGTGCAACACCAAAATCAGATGTATATTGCTTCGGGGTAGTCTTGTTTGAGCTTATAACAGGGAAAAAGCCGGTTGGGGATGATTATCCTGAAGACAGGAATGGAAGTTTAGTGAGTTGGGTTAGAGGATTGGTGAGGAAGAATCAAGGGTCCAGAGCTGTTGATCCTAAAATTCGTGATACTGGACCAGAATCCGAAATGGAGGAGGCCCTCAAGATTGGATATCTCTGCACTGCTGACCTTCCCTCCAAGCGACCAAGCATGCAGCAGATAGTTGGACTTCTCAAAGATATTGAGTCAGCAATGCATCAGCAAACTGCATAGAGAGTATGAAGTGGAAACTGGCTTCTGTGTACTTTTTTCTTCTTATTTTTTGTCTTTAACTTATCTTTTTCCCTTCTCTGTATCGAGTTCCTTTTGTTTTTTTCTGCTGCCATTGGATTGGAGAGGATTGTACAGTGACCAAAGAAACTTCGTTTTGTATCTTTGACAGTCTCTCTTAACCTTTTCCACTGCTGGTGGCATAGAAGTCGATCAATATACACGAGTTCTATTCCAAGAATTTTGATGGTTTGAATTCTTCCAACCTTTTCTTGTTGTGGAATCTAAAGTATTGATTTGTTATTGCTCACTTTCGGCAGTACGTAGCATCATCCTTAAAGCATTTTAACCTTGTTACAGAAACTAGTTAATAGTTCTTGTACTGTTCTTTCTTATTCTTGTCTTTTCCAGTGGAGTTTCTTGGTGGCAGCAGCAGCAGCAGCAGCTGCAGCCATGCCTTTGCATGGTACCCTTCCACACTCAAAACGTTTCAAAATATCATCTCTTCAAATGGTGGTCCTAAAAAATGGACCACCGCTACCGCTAGAGCATTAATGAATCATGCGATCTCTTTGGTTTTAAAAAAGCAACTGCCTCCAAGTGTTAATCGTTCTTGATGTTTTAACACCAACCTGCAAAAGTCCATGCACTTTATCATGACCCTTCGGTGAATCACAACGTTGTCACAAGGAACTTCTGCATCTGGAACAAAACCCCCTAAATGCACTTGATATGGGAGATTCTTTGTTAAAACTAATTAATGATAGCAAATGCAGGATCAAGAGAGGCTTCCTTGAGGAATTGTTAACATAATATTCACGAGCTACTGTGAGTATATGAGGTCTACAGCTGGAGTCTTAATACTGAGATAGAAAAAAAAAGAAATGTAAATTTTTGTCTGTAAACCAGTCAAATTTTCAGGAATTTTCTAGAGTTGTGTAGCCTTATAGGAAATGCCACCTGCAGAGAATATATTCCTGCTGCCAAGTTTTCAGATATCCATAATAAGGCCAGCATGGTCATTATAATTGTTTATGCATGGTGTTAGTGATGGCTCGCCCACTCCATGTATATACTGAATGGAAGAATGCTTGCCTGTGGTGTGACATTATATATTGGATATAGATTTCGTATAATCAAATCTATATATAAGGTCATGTTCCAATTCAATGCCATTATGCATAGAGTCGTAATCTATAAGGTCCATGTTCAATGCCATTTGAAAATGCTTTGCATAATAATTGGTTCGGCTGTCGACCATGTTCCATCTTTTTTTGACTCTTTACAATGTCATGATTGTGGTCCAAAAGCTCCATTAAAGAAATAAGCCGGCCTTGTTAGAATCGTCTTAGTATAAGATAAGATAACACATCAATTTGTTTATTAACCAAGGAGGAAACAAACTAACTGTTTTGTATTGGCAATGCTTGATGATTAATTAACTGGCGAAGCAAAATGAAGGCACCAAAAACCCCCAGGTCACTCTCCAACACTATGGCGCATAGGCGAGGGTGTCCGTGTCCGCTGGTTCCCTGGTGGGAGAGGATCTAATGTCAGAATGTAATAATCGGTACTACCAGGGGCGATGATGAAACCACTATGTCTTTTTCTTTTTTGTTAAAAAACAAACAAAATGTCAAAAAGACTACCTCATTTACACGAAAGTTCTTTGCTTATTATATGTAATTATTCATGCATCTTTCCTTGTATAAATTAATGTTCTTTTTCCTCTCAATGATAAATCCCTTGCATTTCTTTCTTAATACGCCAACAAATGCAAAGAGTAACTGAGGTCAGCAAGGTTGGTGTGGAAAAATCTGAGCCGTAGAATCCCATGCAAAAATTTCCACGCCCACTTATAAAATACTTTTGGTTTGGTATCATTAGAATTCCAAAATGTGGGAACAATTTGACCCAAAAAGAAAGGAAATGTGGGTACAAAGCGAATATTCAGTTTGATGTCTATTTATCCTCATCTTTTTATACCAACAAGCAATGAGAATAATGAGTCTTGTATCTTCGTCACCATAATCATTTTTACAAGTTTCGTCCACTTGGTTGGTCTAACCTCATCATCAAGACTTCCACCAAAAGCCATGGAATTTATAGATGTTGCTCCTATATTCTTTGGTTTCTTGGGTTCAATTATTGGATACTTGGAGTCATACCAGCCCAAAATTGGGAAGATAGGTTGGGCCAAATTGTCTATGGACTTCCAAATTGAAGAATCATTCTCCCTTGTTTAAAGAAACAAACAAAAAAGGAATTATTCTTCTTGCAATTTGCAAAAGTACTTGACTTTCGTGCACTATGGGCTGGGCTCAATCATTGTATGATTGATTATACTGGGCTTAGTGGGTCAATGTTTGCAAAGAGTCAACAAGGTCAAAAGCACAACGAGTATTCACCACTATATTGTTTTGGGGAATGATTCATCCATAAAAGCATCTGCTTTACTTTACTAGAGACTAAAATTCATCTGTTAGAAAACAATAGGATTTGAGTTACAATTAGGGAAGAAGAGAGGATTAAAGAGAGGAAGAAAATTAGAGATGGAGGATGGAGGAGCTCAAACGGGTAATGCGGTTCTACTTTTTCATTCCCAAATTTCTTCTTATATACACATATATATACATAAATGAGGTATGTACAAATAGTATTCATACTGTATTATACTTTATTTTATAACACTCCCCCTTGAATGCTGTTTGTACCTTGGGTAGAATATGCTTTTTGGGACAACTGTCTCATTAAAAACCTTACCAAGAAAAACCCAGTGGGATAAAAACTTGGTGAAGGAAAAAAGAGTGCAGTGCGTATTCTTCTCCCCCTCATTTTGGCCTCCATAGATTTCCTGATATTGTTGCATGCCGATCGTCCTTGTCAGCTTCTGGTGACGTATATTTTGTCTGATCATATCTTCAATTGGACAGAGTTGGCAGCATAATCTTCATAATTTTGTCGTTGGAGCGTCTATCTTGCCATCTTGCTTTTGTAGCCCCGATGATATTGCAATATCATGTGTAAAGTTGTGGTTGATGTCCGTCTCTGCTTTATGTGGACTGAATAAGGGATCTACATCTGCAAAATCAGCTTTACTCTCTTTCGGGTTCACTGGATTACACATTTGTTATTCCCCGAAGATAAGAGCAAATACATATAATGCCGATAGGCTTAAATCAAAAGCTTCAGGCTTTATGTTACAAGCAATACATATTGCACTTAGACAGGATACTCCAGGACCAGTCTAATAGCACTGTATTTGGAAACTTCTTTGGGAGTTCCAATCATAAATAAGTTTATCCATACTCAAAATGATTTAAATTATGTAAAGATCAGTTCAACTCTATTTTATAATTTCCCGAGAATTAGTTGCTTCAGGCAACTTGGATCCTTCAAGGAACTTCATGTATATATCATGACTTATGGATCCAGAATAATAGGCTGTAATGGCATTCATTAGATGCATTTCTAATATATTGCCAGACTTATCAAATAATTGCATCCACCACAGGGGAGTATATCTCCTCATAATTAATACCTGGTCGTTTGGGTAAAACTTTGTGCCACAAACCGTGCTTTATATCTCTTTATTTATCTCTTTCCGCACAAATACCCTATTATGACCAATAGAATTTTACACCTTTTGGTGTACGGACTACAAGTCCAAAAAACTTCTCGCTTCGGGCGAGTCCAATCTCTTGCTTCGGGCGAGTCCAATTTCTCGCTTCGGGCGAGTCCAGTACAGCCTTGATTGTATTTCTATATTTTGGCCAATTATACTGTGCCTACATTCGTCAATGTAGGTTCATGATCCTCATTTCATTTAGCGCTATATTAAACAATGAATATTCCGTCGACGATTATTTTACGTCGGTTCCATCTTATCTCTGACACTGTAATTGAGATCTCATCATATTACTTATTTCAGGTACCTGAGTTACTTCTGGAACTTTATCACTTTGTGTCAGAGAATCAACCTCTTCTGGAGGACTTTTAATTCAAACCTCTACTGGAGGTCTTATTTTCTCACTGGGGCCATCTTATCACTTTTGCTCCTTTTTCTCTATCGAGAATTTCTTTTCTTTTGGAACCGAATATAATCTATAGATTCATTTGCATATTATTCATCAGGAAAATCAATCTTAAACAGGAGCATTTGCAGCTGGTATATAGTCACACTTAATCTAAATGTGTCTGGCAATTGCATATCAATTTTTCTGCAAATGAATCATCTTTTGAACTTCAGGTTCATACTAATTTATATGAGGATCAACATTCATATATATTATGCATTTCAACAAACTTGATCCAGCTGCTTCTTTCTCCCCATGATGTTGGATATACACACATATCAAATTATCAATAAGCAAATTTTGCTATAAATGAATCTTCAATCTTTTAGTCAATAGTCTCAATAATGTTGTGATTTGATGGAGATTACCCAACATCCATTCCCAACCTTCTTTAAGGACCAGATTAACTATGCTGTGGTGGAGCATAATATACTGTACAACCAATGGCCCGAACAGGGACGAATCCAGAAATATTTTCCAGTGTAGGCATTTTTTATAAATCATCAAACAATAATTTAATAATCAACAAAATAAAAAAATTAATCTAGCATTTGGGTGTGATAATAAATGTACAGGCTTCAATTATTTTTTATGATTTAACTAAAATCTAGACCCTCAAGTAGGAGAAAAGAGTGTTTATCCCTACAAATCATAGAAATTAATTAATATATTTTTTTCAAAAAATTCATAAAAATTATTTTAAAAATAAAAATTGGCAAGATATAAATAGTTAGTTTCCTAGACAAGCTCTATTTATTTGTAGGTACAAAACTAACTAAATTGATTTTAAAAAAACACGTTGCGTCCAAACCTAATTATTTATTTCCTAAAAAAAATTATTGTTACATATTATTTTCATGTGGGTTTCTCTGTACAATTTTTTTTTAACAAAATTATTAGATGATTAGATCTAACCCACAATCCTTAAAAATTGCAATAACAACTGTATTTCAATTCAATGTTTGGCGGGGAAACAACATATTTGTATATTTCCAAAATTTCATTTAGAAAAAATCTAGCTAAATATGTAAATATGATACGCATGCAATTTAAATACTACCTTAAAAAGAATCCATCAGTAAAAAGTATTAGAGGTCTTAACAAATTAGGAATCTTTTTTTGATAACAATAAATTAGGAATCTTAGAAACATTGTAATTAAATTGTAGTATAGGAAAGAAAAAAATACGGATAAAGATAGGAAAGAATTTCTAAACATAATTATAATCAAGTTATACTACATATATATCCTTATCTCTATATAGTAATAATTAATTTCTAAAGATCCAGTGTAGTCACCTGCCTACGGTGACTACAGCGTGGATCCGTCCTTGGGCCCGAAGATGGGAGATATTTTGTGACCAAGAACCAATGGGGAGATCTTATGATCTTATAATATCTTATTGGCTTGATGCACATTTACTGCGTATAAAATACCATAGTCATATTTCATCAATGGTCCTGCAATCAATTGTCAATATGGCCCAGATCACTTTGGGTTTATTTCCAATGATATACATTCTCCATTGAAGAAACATACCAGCATTATCTAGAC